>LZPO01027781.1:50019-65951 GCA_001675575.1 Neotoma lepida | reverse complement strand
AAGAGAAACGTATTTGTTAATGTACTACACAAGATACATTAATCAGTAAATTGTGATAAAGTGCTTAGTGTCATTCTTGGGAGAGTCTGTTTAATTATGTCTTCAAGTAAGAAACAATCCATTTAGTTTACAATTAAATGTAAACACATTTGGAATANATTGCCTACATTTTTATGCNTTTGGAGGCCTAAACTAAGATCAGCAATAAATACACTATTGTATTGGTCACTTGTCTGTATCTTTAAGATATCTGCTAGAAGAATGTNTAACTAGGAACTTCAAGAAATTGGATTGGTAACAAGGCCAAACCATTCATTAATCACTTACCAAATGAAAAAAATCTTTCTCTATAAAGCTGTGTTTAATACTCAGTTTGATTTTTGGAATACTTTTACTGCAGTCTCTGATATTTAATTAAATGTAAATGGAGGTTTGAGGGTGCTTGTCTTTTCCCAGAAGTGTTAGCCGGCAAGTTGTAGTGATGATATGAGTAGCATTAACTAACAGCAGTTGGACCCGGCTTTTCTGGACAGTCTCAGAATAACGATACCAGTGATGCTCGTTTATTAGCATTTTGTTAAGTAGGTGAAAAAAAAAAGTTGAGATTAACAACATTAAAAACAAACAGACAAGAAGGGCAAAACGCGACTCGCCCATGCCGCTTACCACCCTCACTCATTCAGAGCTGGCACCCTCTGGGATCAGCAGGTTCCTACACGCGCTGGGCAAAGCAAGGCGCTGTGCAGGGCCAGGGCGTGCCCACCTGCAAACTGCTGGCTGTCTGGAGCCTGCAAACACCTTGCGAGTTCCGAGAGGCGCTGAAGATGTCTGCCTAGACCGCTCAGCTCCAAACTGTAGGCAGAATGCTGCCAGCGTCCAGAAGCTTTCCAGTGTGTCAGCAACTTCACTTTGCAGAGCTAGCTGGNGGGGGTCTGAGGAAACCCCTCTGACCAATCGTTCGCTAGTAGCCACCGCTGCCCTAGCGTAGCTTTTGTTCTGACCACTGATTCGAGTGGCCGCGGCCGTGCCAGGCGTGCAGGGGCACAGCGATCCCTGCTTCCAGAAGCCACCTCCCGCCCTCAGCGCCCAGCCCTGAGCCCGCCGCCACGAGCCTGCACGGCGGAGACACGCCCCTCTCCTCCCCGCGGAGCTCGGACTCGCCCGGGCTCCCAGGCTCCGCCCACCCCTCTGGGAGCCTGGCTCTCTTTCCTGCCCCCTGCACTCGAGACCCAGAGGAGCCTCGGGAACGGCTGCAGCCTTCATGGACGGCGAGCGGGGTGCAGGCTCTGTCTCTTATACACATCTAGATGTGTATAAGAGACAGGTAGAGATTCATCTTCCATGTAAACCTCTATGGCAGCATCCTGTTCCTCACCTGCATCAGCGCACACAGGTACAGCGGCGTGGTGTACCCGCTCAAATCTCTGGGCAGGCTCAAAAAGAAGAATGCCATTTATGTCAGCGTGCTGGTGTGGCTCATTGTGGTGGTGGCCATCTCCCCCATTCTCTTCTACTCTGGCACTGGGATTCGGAAAAACAAAACCATCACCTGCTATGACACCACCTCCGATGAGTACCTACGAAGTTATTTCATCTACAGTATGTGCACAACAGTGGCCATGTTCTGCATCCCTTTGGTGCTGATCTTGGGCTGTTATGGATTAATTGTTAGAGCTTTGATTTACAAAGACCTGGACAACTCTCCTCTCAGAAGGAAATCCATTTACCTGGTAATAATTGTCCTGACGGTGTTTGCTGTGTCTTACATCCCTTTCCATGTGATGAAAACGATGAATTTGCGGGCACGGCTGGATTTCCAGACCCCAGAAATGTGTGCTTTCAATGACAGGGTCTATGCCACTTACCAGGTGACACGAGGTCTAGCAAGTCTCAACAGCTGTGTGGATCCCATTCTTTATACACATCTAGATGTGTATAAGAGACAGGTAGAGATTCATCTTCCATGTAAACCTCTATGGCAGCATCCTGTTCCTCACCTGCATCAGCGCACACAGGTACAGCGGCGTGGTGTACCCGCTCAAATCTCTGGGCAGGCTCAAAAAGAAGAATGCCATTTATGTCAGCGTGCTGGTGTGGCTCATTGTGGTGGTGGCCATCTCCCCCATTCTCTTCTACTCTGGCACTGGGATTCGGAAAAACAAAACCATCACCTGCTATGACACCACCTCCGATGAGTACCTACGAAGTTATTTCATCTACAGTATGTGCACAACAGTGGCCATGTTCTGCATCCCTTTGGTGCTGATCTTGGGCTGTTATGGATTAATTGTTAGAGCTTTGATTTACAAAGACCTGGACAACTCTCCTCTCAGAAGGAAATCCATTTACCTGGTAATAATTGTCCTGACGGTGTTTGCTGTGTCTTACATCCCTTTCCATGTGATGAAAACGATGAATTTGCGGGCACGGCTGGATTTCCAGACCCCAGAAATGTGTGCTTTCAATGACAGGGTCTATGCCACTTACCAGGTGACACGAGGTCTAGCAAGTCTCAACAGCTGTGTGGATCCCATTCTTTATTTCTTGGCGGGAGATACATTCAGAAGGAGATTGTCCCGAGCCACCAGGAAAGCTTCCAGGAGGAGTGAGGCCAACTTACAATCCAAGAGTGAAGAAATGACTCTGAATATTTTATCTGAGTTCAAGCAGAATGGAGACACAAGCTTGTGAAGGCCCAAGACCCAAACACCTCACTTTGTAACATGGTAGGATGCTCATAGAACCTACTGCTTTTCTTCTCCTTAAGTTCCTAGTAATGTTAGAGAATATTCCAAACAAGAAAGTAGTGAGGTTTTCTAAAAGAAGCATCAATTTGTTATACATTCACATTTATCATTCTTTCCTGTAAGCTCTTTTCTTATTGACTAGAAGTATGTGTAAGCAAACAGTACTACCTAGATAAACACTCCCTCTTCTTCCTTTGCAATTCACAGGCTTTTCTATTATTTAAAGTGTGTGTGCATGTGTAGCAGGGCAATTTTGATATTAAAAGTTTCTCCAAGTAAACTGGCCACCTGGAATTTGAGTTTGTGATTTGTCCAGCCTCTGTTGCTGTGAATAACTCACAGTATAAACCAACTAAAATCTATACTTTCAAAAACTGTTCGGCATTGTCTAATGAAATACTGGTCAGTCCATTCAGTAATGAACACATGCCTGTGGTACATGTCTTTCAGTTCCTCAGAAGCATAGATGGTGGCTGATAATGTCTTTGGGGAATTGGATAGAAAAATAAAATCAATGAACTTTTATGTGTGGAAAATGAGTATTTCCAGTTATATCTGGAAAACTGATTACTGCACATTGTTTGTTTAATGTTTGGTGGTGGGAAGCTGCAGATATTATATTATTGGCAAAATGCATTCAAAATAATTGAAGTGCATGTGTTTTTCATATAAATATTGTGGACTCTAAGGCTTCCTGGGATAAAAAGTTCTCGCTTGCACCATTGCTGTGTAGTGTCTTTGGACTTTGTGTTCCAAGAGAAGTGCTCACTTACATCTGTGAAAACAATTTTGAGAAATCACAGTTCAATTTCAGACTACAGGTTGGTTGGGTGAAGCAGTAGGACTGTTAGTAGATTGGGGGCTATTGGGCAGGACTGTCACTGTTTCAGAGGGCCACGGTTGACAGACATTTACGGTGCAGCTAGGNATGGGGAGAAGAGTTCTAGAAGAAGAATGTAAAACTAAAATAATAATGGGAAGGCTCCTTCTGTTTCTTCAAAGTACTTGAAAACATTAAATGCAGACTGAGAAGTCATTGTAAGCAAATCACAGGTGTGCCAAGAACATGGAAAGCAATCTTTTAACGACTCTTAAAATGAAAAACATCTGCAAAGAGAAAAAAAAATGGAAATTAACTTTTAAGTACCCAAGGCACCATAAAACTGAAAAGAAGGTCATTGAAAGTATTCATTGAGCCATTAAGTTCGGGGATAGCCAGTGCTTTCTACTNCTGCCTGCTAGACAGTAGTGAAATGTTTGTGAAGTATATTGAAATTTAAAGATAATTTTCAATGAGTAATGAATTGCTACATTTATAGTCTTTGGAATCATCAAATTTTATTTAATTAAAATAATGAATAAATAAAAGTCACAAACAAATAATCTGATGTCCAAGGAATTTTAGCTGTGAAAGCTAGTCTTTACACAGCTATCTTCTGAGTTTGTAAATGGTGGTAAAAAGTGCTTAATATAAGAAAAAAAAGATCCNTTGTGCCTAGTAGGATATAATGACATAAAATTCAGGGTTTGATGTCAGTTTTTAAACACACAAGTGACCAGAGATCTGGGAGATCTTTGGAGTGCTTCCATTTGTCTAATCTCTTGTTACTCAGGTTCATGAAGAAAAGCTGCATTTAGCCTTCTTATCTAGTGGTTCTTTTACACATTCAGTCTTACCACAAAAGCCAACTGAAGAAGACACTTCCAGTGTCTTCCACTTTTGAGGTTTTCAGAGTTCGCAAATGGTAATAAGATTCATGCAGCATTTTCTATTTCAGAATTCTACAGACAAAATCTAAAATACATCCTCATTATGTTGACACTTCAAAAATGTTCAGTGACTCAAAAGTAATTTTGTTAAGCTAACCCAAATAGAAATTTCAGAAACTCACAGCTCAGTGATCCATATGTCTGTATCATTTCCTCATTATTTAATACAGTTTTCTCCATTTGAGTCTCAGGATGCCAGCCTGATCTTAGATATGTACGTGTTAAATGCACTGTTTCAACTTCCATAAACGGTTCTTTGGGAGTGTGTTTTGGTGAGGGGACCAAGGTCCCCTTTTACACATTGCTATGTTCCTCATTCTGGGGATTGGCCCCAGGTCCTGTGGATACTGGGCAGAAGTTGGACCACTGAGCGATAGCCCCAGCCTAAGGAAGAACACGTTCTTCCTTAGCTTGCTTCGTCATTTAACATAGTAACAAGACTGACTGTGCCAACTTCTTCCAGATCAAAAGAAGTCCCTGAGATGACCTGTGCATGTACAGGTCAGGATGAAGCAACACTTTGTTGGCTAAAAGACCAATTTGTGCCACCAGATATGAGCGTGTCCATAGTAAAGATAGATCTGTTGACATTTGGGTGAATGACACCTAAAATTGTAAGATTTAACAAGTCACTGAATTTCACACTACAAAACTCTTTTCATTGCAAGTTCAAGGGTTTATGTTTGTTCTTGGTTTTGTTGTTATTCCTTACAAATTGTTCTTTGACTCTTTGAAGGTGGCTTTGAACTTATATTGAACTAAAGGGATAAATTAAGAAGAGACTTAGCACACAAGAGAGAATTCAAAATTAAAACCACGATGTGGCTACTGGGAAGTTGTTGGACTCCTGACACTTGAAGCCCATTCTTCATGAACAGAAAAGGTGACAGGACCTCCATTTGTTGACACCATGGGTGCTGTGGTAATTCTTGAAAAGTAGACAATGAGAACTGTTTGGAATCCTTTTCTGTGCTTCCATCTAGTCTTTGGATGAAATTCCCAGTGTTCACCAACCATGGTATGGACAGGTTGAAACCTGAAAATCTCTGCTTACTCAGCCAGGACACTAAACCAGCTTTTGATATGACAGAAACCAGTACTTAGCAACAGCTAGAATTCAACTAGTGACAGGACTTAGAAGATGTGGTACTAGTAAATATGTGTTGAAGCATTTCTTCTGCCGATCGAATGTAATTATTGTAATAGTATTTATTGTTGAAGCTCACAGGCCTTCAGCTGTACAAACTGTATAACTTCCTTGAAGGTACAAAATACTGATGTAAATTCTATTTATTGCAATGTATAATATTCAAATGTCACACTGGCATATTTTACAATAATATATAATGCTAGATAAAATGACAATTATATTTAAAATGTTTTTCAGATATTAGTATTGAACATTTAAGACTAGTTTGTATTTGGATCTTAAAAAAATCTGTTTTATTATGTGTTTAATTTTCCCTGGATTTAGATTTGCATGCTTTCCTTTTATTTAGAGTTCTTGTTCTACAGACACAATTTGGTGTTAGATTACTATAAGATTNATAGCAAGTATGGGATATTTTAGACAGGTTCTGTATTGTGTACATTATATATATTTATATTATAGAAAGTTTGTGTTGTCTTTTCAGAAGGTTTAGAATATTGCCCTAACTATGGTCAGGGCTTCCACTGCCAAAGGCTAAAGGTTTGTCTCCTATTCAAAATTGATGACTTAGAAGTCTAGTGGGTTGGGCATTATAGATATAACATAAGAATTTAAACACAAATTTAGTGAAACAGGGAGAGGAAAGTGCAGCTGATAGACTTCTGCTTGATCTTGAAGCTTTGTATTGTATTTTTTCTTAAGGTAACAGTACAATCTTAACTTCTTTGAGGTGGGGTTTTTATGTAACACTACCAANAAGTTCAGGATTGCAATTGATTTTAATCTGTTTTCTTTGGGCAGTTGGTAACTTTAATGCCAACATTTTTAGTGATAACTGTATCATTTGGCTGCTAAATTCTGTCACATTTTCTAAATGAAGGTGAACTTANGTTACATATCAAAATGTGTGCATTTGAGTTATATTGTTTTAGCNATTTTGCAAGAAAATTTTATTTTTATAATATCTGATTTTCATGTAGGTGATTGAAGCAGATTTCTTTGTGGTTAACAGTGCTATTGATTGGTATGGAACAGTGTTACTTGACGTTTTTGAGCCTTCTCAGGTTTATCTGCATCAGTGGTAGCTTAACAACATTTGGATTGATTTCACGTAATTATCTTAGTAATAAATAAGAGGTACACTCCCTGTAAAAAAAAACAGTATTGTTGGAGTGTAAGAGGCTACAGAATCTCCCATGTTTCTATGCTTTTGCCTCTGTGTGTGTGTGTGTGTGTGTGTGTGTGTGTGTGTGTGTGTGTGGTGTGTCCAAAGCATGGCAGCCAACCTTGTATCTGCTATTTGTAGTAACAGCAGAGCTTCATAATTGTGGTCATCAGAATTATACTTATCATAGACAATTNAAGCTGAGAAAGATTCAATAAAACTATGAAACGTGGTGACAGTGTCTGTGTTATTACACTGTTATTGCTCAAACATTTCCCCACATTTAACACATCCTAATACACAGAGTGGACAATACTTCAGGGCACATTGGA
Organism: Neotoma lepida; assembly: GCA_001675575.1. Taxonomy (NCBI): domain Eukaryota; kingdom Metazoa; phylum Chordata; class Mammalia; order Rodentia; family Cricetidae; genus Neotoma; species Neotoma lepida. The sequence goes on along the minus strand of LZPO01027781.1, from coordinate 58,787 downwards.
TTATTTCGGGTAATTTCTTAAAATGACAACTGGACTATAACATTTTATGATGAAAGAAGAATCTTTGTGTAAATTAATCCCTAAGATTATTATTATTTGATGTTTAAAAGAGGATATAATCTATTTGGGGGGTGGTTTTGAGACAGGATTTTTCTATGTAATAGCCTCAGCTGTCTTAGAACTTGCTTCATAGACCAGGCTGGCCTCAAACTCACAGAAATCCACCTACTTCTGCCTATCCATGGAAGTAATTATGCTAACCGTCTTTTGTAGGTTCCATTTTTCAGCTTACATTGCCTTTCTTTGTCTCCCAGGTGTAAGATACACACACACACACACACACACACACACACACACACACACCACACTTAGACAGATAGATAGATAGATAAATAGATAGATACACATATATACATATACATATATATATAATAAAAACATGTTTAAACCATTACCTTTTAATGAAAATTATCTCAGAAGAGAAAGTAAATGTGCAATGATCCTGTACTGGGTTTTCTGGCATCTTCAGAACTGTCCTGTAACAAATNCTTGTGGAGGGGACATGCAAACTTCTGCCAGCCCTTAAGAAACAGGTAAGTCCTTAGGAACGTCTTCATTAGATGCCCTGGGCAGACTGCACTGTTTGCGACATCAACTTTGAGAGTGTGTGTGTGTGTGTGTGTGTTAGAGTGTATATGTGCACTGGAATATGTATTGGAATGTATGTGTACTGGAGTGTGTATGTGTGTGTGATGAAGTGTGCGTGTATGCATGCTAAATGCTAGTGTGTTTATGTTGGAGTGAGTATGTGTGTATGTGCGCTACAGTGTGTGCTGGAGTGTGTGTAATTCATACTTGGAAATAGTACACATAATTATCTTGATATTTTAAGACTGTCCTAAAGTTTTAACAACTTTGACTTTCTAAATCACATTAAGTTTAGAGTTACAGAACATTTTCTGCAAATAAAAGTGCATTTTATTTCTGTTCCTTGTGTTAATGGCTTAGAAAATTTAAATAACTCTTTTCAGGAAATTTAGAATTCTGCCCCAAATATGGTCAGAGCTTCCATTTCCAAATGTAAAAACTGTCCCTATATTCAGAGCTNGTCTGTTATGGTCCAGAGATTTGACAGCACAGGCATTGTAGATACAGCAGATGTCACTTGAAATCTGTGTTTATGTTTTTTCTGTGCTTGTTAACCCTGCAAAGTTGCAGTGCTCTGGGCTGGTCCTGGGGTCTGCCCTGGGCAGTCAGCATGGCTATTGGGACTGACGGACAGTCCAAACCAGCAGCTGTGGGTACACATCAGGGCCCTGTACTGAGCAGCTGGTCGGACCACAGGGACCCAGGAATAGAGCTGGGGATGTGACGGGGATATAGAGGCAACTGGGCTGCCTTGCACATGGAGTAGAAAAAAATCCTCACTACTTTTTGTTGATTGCTTGTTGGTTAGAAATGACCAGTGTGAAGATGGCAAAGCCTCCATGATGGGCTAAGCCAGAGACCTTGAAGATGATCCAGTAGATTCTGTCACTTTGGTTTACAGGTGAGAGTAAAATTTCCATTCATATGCAGAGATAGGAATGAACACACTAATTAAGGGTTATGAGGGATGAGCTTCAACAAGGGAAATAGAATAGAGAATAATATTGATCAGCATCAGTAAATGATGTCAGTGTGTGTGTGTGTGTGTGTGTGTGTGTGTGTGTGTGTATGCGCATTTACTTGTGTCCTAGGTTTTGTTAGAGATTTTATTTTACTTTTTTTGTTGTGGACATGATCAAAAATTGTAAATTATCCATTACTCTAATAAAAGGTGGCATGAATATCTAAAGAAACAGGATGAGACATTTGTTTTTCAAAACTATTTTTAAACAAATGCAAAGGTATTTGTTTAACTTTGTTACATGCAATCACTTATTTAAAACTGTTAATGTTATATTTTTACTGTCATAATTTCCAAAAATGTGTATTATAAGCTGAAGGGACTCTTGCCAGCCCAAGCATGGCAAACATGGCTCTGGCAAACCTTGCCCTTCCTTCTCCACCATACCCTCTGCCTTGCTAAAAAAAAATCCCTAGATTCCATTCCTGAAGCTAGCCCCTGCAGTCTATCCCCTTGTTTAGCCATTTCCTAGTGGGGCAGACTACNGAGACCCTGCTATTAAAGCGCTGAAGTCCAGCAATCACAAGTCCTAATTTTCTCACCTAACGCCCAATTAGATACCACATCCTAACACAGGCTTTCCCTGTTTACCTTCATAAACTGCCATTTGCCTGTGTGCCACATCTGCCTCCTATCCAGAGGCGGTCCCTTGTCTCCCCAGGACAAATACCCCTCCCCCCTCCCTTGTTCCTTTTCCTTTCTCCTTCATCCTCTATCCCCTGTCTTTGTCTCTTATTCCTTGCCTTTTGCCCTCTGGGGCAAATAAATCTCCTTTGTGCTGAGAATGTGGTCTTGGGATGTCTTGAGCCAAGTTTGAGGTCCCTACAGAAGTCATTTACTTGATTTGTACAAGTGTTGACCACATAACTTTTCATGCCATATCTTTAGGTTTGGACCGTCATCTTCTTAAGTGTAAGAGCCCGAACTTGTCATCAGAAAGCCTCTGCTCTGAAGTCAATGATGCTACTTATAGCTTGTGTTCCCTTGTCAAGTTATTTAAACCTTTTCAGATGTGTATTCCGTATCAACAAGAAGGGCCTAATAATAAGCACCTTATATAAAGATGGAGGGACAAGACAAAGTGTACGAAGATTCCCCACAGTGCACACTTACACATCAGGAAAGCATTCTAGGGCCATTTCTACTGCTCTTTTGGAATCGATGAAATCACACTCATTGCTCATACTTTGCTGTCACTGCTTCAGATTTCTGTTGCTTCCTTTCAGACTTGGAGGCTTTCTGGGTCTCCCCATATCCTCCTTGTATTGTAAGACCGTGTGGATACCTAATACTGTTCTTTTGCTCACTTTATTGGATGTTTAAAGTCATAATAAGCAAGAAGGAAACATTTTTATGCTTTATACTATGCTATTTACACTGTGAGACAGATGCATAAGATAAAGTGTATCCAGCTAAAAGCATATTAACAGGAAGCGTCTACTGACCTCCCTCGCCAGGCCTTACCTCTCAAGTTCATGGTTTATTTTCAATCACCACAGTCCAGAGTCTGCTCTTCATTTGTGCGTATCCAGAAACTTGATCTCAACAGTTCATCTAGAGTTCACCAACACTGAGGGACTGACTCACACCAAGAAACTGACAAGAGAATCATTTACCAGCTAGATTGCCAATTCTTAATGTACAATGGCCGTATCCCAGTCACAATAACAGACATCTGCCTTTTTGTTTGGGGGGGGGATCTAATTATATATTAGAGAGATGCCTGCAAAGCTTGAAATAAGAGCAAAGATTGTGACATTCTTGAAAAGCTTTTCTGAAAAGAAGAGGCTAGCTGAAAGAATGACATGTCCCCAGAGACACTGGCCTTGCTATCCAGTATCTGTTTTTTACTTGGGAATCATCAGCTGCTTTGCTGTCTTCCTGAAACAACTTAACAGCACATGGGATGAAACAGCCACTCATTTATTTATTTTAAAATTGGCCATCACCATCATTATTTTTTAATGCAAACTATGTTTTAGTGATATTGCTTACCTGGGAAATATAGAAGGAAAACAATGATAGAAAAGGCAACAATGTTTTCTAGGTGGGAAATACAAAGTATCAACAGGCAACAGTGTAATGTTATTGCAAACAATATTCCACAGTTCAAGACTGACTTATCACAACAGACAGAGGTTCAAGAATTGTCCCTGTGCAAATTTCAGCTGTAATCAAGAAAGTAGCAACAGCCTTACAGGGAATAGGTACAGAGAATAAAAGATCAATGGAAGAGGGAGGTCAGTGGGCTGTAGCTGTAGCTACATCAACAAGAATGGAAGAGATAATGTAAGCAGAAAGAATTGAAGTCATTGAAGACCCAAGACAGCCCCCCACCCCAGAGAAAATGTACTTCAAAAGCAAATCTTGTGGAAGATGTAGTTCTGTGTCACATGTCATGAAAACAACCATGAAGAGTCTATTGCCTCCAAGAGTCTATTGGATTTGTAGATTGCAAAGGCTTGATGTTCCTGAGGGCACATTTAAACCATAAAGGAGTATTTATTTCTTACTGCTCAAAAAGCGTATTGGTGAAGAGAAAAGGCATTATAGGTCACTGGTTTGAAGTAACAGGGTAAGAAATGGAAAACCAAGTAAAGAGATTTCCTGGAATTGCTGAGGAAAGAAGCTTCATGTGGACATTGGGTGGATGGAGTGTGAATTTAAGATAACAAAGACAAAGGAAAGATCCAGCTGCATTACTAAGTCTGATGGTAAAGGCCATCAGAATACAGGAGATCTATCATGTGAGTCTGGGACGATCTATCATGTGAGTCTGGGACAATAGCCAGATGCCTGAGTAGCAGATAAACTATAGAAGTTCTGTGGGAAGATGGATTTGAAGTTAGGTAGATAGATGACAGCATCAGTAAGGAGCCGGTTAGCAAGAATTAGCTGGCATTTTTCCAAAAAGAGAGAGAGAATTTATATGGTAGTTGAATTATGTTAAGCAGCAAGGTGTTGGGAGGTTCTTGTCTGGTGTGCAAAGTAATAAGTTAGGAGACATGGGGTCGGCAAGGAAAAGGAATAAGCTTGTTTCCTAGAATGCATGCTAGAAAAATTATACAGAGCTGTGAATTACTTTATAATGTTCTTAAAAGAAGATAAAGACAGAGAGACGGGATTTAGCCATTCAACCATTCTGCTCAGACCAGCCAGGCATCCTACATACTGATGAAGGAAAGTGATCATACCTCCGACTGGTCCAGCTGCCCACACCTACACAGACCTTCTTGGACTAGGCCTTAGAAACCATGTAGGCCTGAGAAAGACCTTCTCTGCTGAGATTGCTTCTAATTTCTAACCCGTGATAAGTTGTGAAGAAAACAATATTGTAGCTATTCCATACCACTGACTTTAGAATACCTCTTTACATAGGAAAAAGCAACTGGAACAAACCAAGATTGCAGTTAAAACNGAAGATGTGGTGAGCTCTCAGTGTCCTTGTGTTCTTGTATTGGTGCTACCAGGGTATGGGGAAAGGTGGAGACTGAGGGTAGAATTTACTTAGGGATTGTCTTTCCTGTTGCTGTGGTAAAATACACTGATTGATGCAACTTAGAAGGAAAAGAGCTTAGTTCAGCTCACAGTTCCAGCTTACAGTCCATCAGAACAGAGAACATAGCAAAATCACCAGCAACAGAGAGCAGTGAATGCCCAAAATTCCCTCCATAAGGAATAGGGCAGCTCGTGGTCTTCCAATGTTAATTAATGTAAGATATTTCCACACAAGATAATCAAGATAATTCCCCACAGACATGCTTATAGGGCAATCTGATCACTAAGATTTCCACAAGTGATTCTAGATTATGTCAGGTTGACAAAATTAACCATCATAACATAATCCTTGCCATTTTGACATCACTTTAAGGCATAACCTTTCCACCCTATCCCCAAAGTCTCATGTTTATCCCACGATGTAAATATAGTCCAATTTTTTAAAATTCTCATAGTTCTAACTTAGAAATCCCCACAAGCATCAATAGTTCCAATACTTTAAAAGATCAAAGTCTCTGTGAGCTCCTATAAAATCAAAAGCAAAATACATACTATCAACATATGATGGCACAGAATAAGCATTCCTGTTACAAGAGGGAAGAAAGAGGACACCACAAAGAATAATCCCATCTAAACAATCCTTTGGGGCAGATATGAAAGCCTTCATATCTGTGTCTGGTATCTGGAACTTATAAACTTGTAGTCTTCTGGGCTTCTAAGGGCTTGGGTATATCCACCAAATTAATTAATTTTCTGTTGCTGTGATAAAACACCATAACCAAAGGTGACTTTTAGAAGAAAGTTTATTTTGGCTTATGATTCCAGAGAAATAAGAGTCCATTATGGTGGGCAGACATGGCAGAAAGTATCAAAAATCATGTCAGGAGCAGGAAGCTGGGAGATGGCATTCATACCTGGAAGGAGGGTGAGGTTATATGGTCTCAAAGCTGCTNCCAGTGATGTACTTCCTCCAGCAAGGCTGTACCATCTAAACCTCCCCAAATAGCACCACTAACTAGAAATCAAGTGTTCAAATACCCAAACATATGGAGGACATATCTTATTCAAATCACCCCATACTGTCTTAGTCAGTGTTCTATTGCTGTGAAGAGACGCTTTGACCATGACAACTCTTATAAANGAAATTATTTCATTGGGGCTTGTTAATAGTATTGGAAGGTTTAGTCCATTATTGTCATGGTGGGAAGCGTGGTGGCATGCAGGCATACATAGTGCTGGAGAAGTAGCCNAAAGTTCTACATCCAGATCTGCAGGCAGAAGAAGAAAGAGACTCTGGGCTTGGCATGGTCTTTTGAAACCTCAAGGCCCACCACCAATGACACACTTCCTTCAACGAAGCCACACCTTGTAATCCTGTCAAATAATACCACTTCCTAGTGACCCAGTATTAAAGTCTGTGAGACTATGGGGGCCATTCTCATTCAAACTACCACACCCACCCATCTTCAGTTCTGCCGGATGAAGCACAGTTTGTCTCTTAGGCTTAGGCAATTTCCCCTCCANAGCTGAAGCTCTCCTTGGCAGATGTCCCACAGTCCTAGCATCTCCAATATTGTGGGGTCTCAATTTTAACTGAAGCTTCACCTTCACAGATTCATACAATGGCCTCTTGGGATCTTCGTGCAGGGACTTGGACTCTCCTCCACAGTTCCTGGTATCAACTATAGTCCTTGACCCTCTCCATCTTGTGTTTTTCTGACTTTTGAAATTACCATGTTTGTGGAACTCAATGGCTTTTGTAGACTAAAGTGCAAAGTCTTCCACATCCCTCCTGCAAAACATTCCAAAGGCATAACAACCAACCACCTGGCCAGGTTCAGCACAGCACTGGCCCACTTAGTGTCCAAAGAAAGGTTAGGCTTTTTGTCCTTCTCTACATTGGCTTCCTCTAGTCTCTTATTCCTGAACTGACAAGAAGACAAGTAAAGAGATTACAATGCAAAAACTTAGGCNTAAAGGAAGCCATTTAGCATGTGAGCAGTACAAAATAGGAACTTAACCTATGAATTAAGCTGAAACAGGAAATCATAGCATAAAGGCAGAATAAGTCTTATGCAAATGTTTAACACTGGGGGAGGGACAATACAAAACAGTACTGTTTAAAACTCGTATCAGTAGATTTGAAATCTAAACAAAAATTTCAGCCATCAGAAAAATNTCTTGCATGGCTGGGTCCTGGGACCCTGACTGGCTAAGGATGGCAAAGGAATGAAGAAAGAGCAGACACATACAGAACAGCTGTGTCAGGTGTAATGCATACACTGTAATGGAGTGGTACCTACTATCACCTACCATCCCTGCAACTCCTAAGCTCAGATTATTCACAAGGTATTGCATAGCAGGAAGGGTTATCCTTAGAGGGAGATCTCTGTCAGTCAGCAGTCTTAGTCTATAAAGTTGCATTTGCTAGTTTTTGTAAACACGGTCACTGGTTCTCTCTTGAACCGCTGAAGAAAGATTTGGTTTCTCTCTGAGTCTCACCTGAGGAAGACTGCCACTCCCATATACTGAGACATTGGAGTCCTTAACATGGCTATGTCCCTGCCAACAATATAAATTCACTCAGGACTTAACTCACTCAGGGCCTTGTCTGTTCCCTACAGGGTATGATACTCAACTGTCTTGAGCCTTAGTTTGATCATCCAAACAGTGGAATTAGTAAGACATTATACCATTGGGTTCTGANAAAATGAGAAGATGTTTGTGAAACTGTCTGGCTCAGAGAAGGGTTGCTGTNGATGGCGAACACTAGAANGTGAGCCTGGGAACCTAAGGAGATGGAGTTGGGTATCTACTGAAAGAGCTCCGTGGAATCAGGAATAGGGAGCAGAAAAGCCTGAGAGGCTTAGAGTCAAACAAAAGTCTCAATTAAGGAATCCAAGATAGAAGGGCCAGAGAGCCGCCGAATGAGGATGAACAAAGGGAACCTTACCAGCAACACAGAGGGTTTCACCAGAGTTAGATGAGAAAGAGAACGAGCAGGGAGGGAGGTAGCAGAAGACGTCATAGCAAGATCAGAGAGGAGGAGAGGAAGCCCAGGGGAGACAGGGAAGAAGGAAACGCTAAGGAACATCACGTTCTCGGGGACAGATTGAATGGAAGCACTGCTCCGAATGGCCAGGTGATAAAATGTATTGATTTTAAAGCACGATGACAGGGAGCGTGTGTCTCTGCCACCTTGGTGGTTACTCAGGTTTCCAAATTTGAGAGAACATGCAGCCCCTANTTGCNAGGATGTTATCGCTCCTGCTGTGTGCAAATCTGATTTTGGCAAGCTCAACTCTTCCCCACTGTGTTCCTGTTAGCATCACACAGTACTCATTAGGACTGAAATCCTCTGAGCCTTATCAAATTCCATTAGATGGCACAGCAAATCTTAACTTGTAGGTGGTAGTGTTTCTTGTTTTATCAACGTAGTCTGAAAATTAACTACATAAACATTAATCTTTTTTGCTCTTAAACTGTTTCCTATATTATTAAAAATTATCAGCAGGGCGGTGGTGGCGCACGCCTTTAATCCCAGCACTCGGGAGGCAGAGACAGGCGGATCTCTGTGAGTTCGAGGCCAGCCTGGGCTGCC
>LZPO01027780.1:57996-80810 GCA_001675575.1 Neotoma lepida | reverse complement strand
TGCCTCTGTGACAAAGAACTGGAAAAGACAAAGAAGGAAGGTTTTATTTTGGCTCATAATTTGAGGATGCAGCAGTCTGTCATATGGGAGATATCATGATAGCCGGAACTTGAGGCAGCTGGTCAGATTGTATCCAGGGTCAAAAAGGAAAGAGAGAGATGACAGCTGGTGCCCAGCTTGCTTTCTCCTTTTTGTTCAGTCCCAAAGCCCACTGGATGGTGCCACCCACATTTAGTGTGGCTCTTCCCACATCAAGTAACTCAATCTGGATAATCCCTCACAGACATGCCCAGAGGCCTCCCTATTCCTTCAGCAATTCTAGACTCTGTCAACTTGACAATGAATACTCATCACCACAATCACTGACATACAAAATTGTAGCAGGAAACGAATCATATTGCCTCTCTGTGTAGAGGAGAACTTGACCCTTGATCTCTTATTACTTTTTTCACTCATTTTATGTGTTTAGCCTCACTGATTCTCAGACCAACTATTAATAGCTACAGAAAGTATGTGTAAATGGAAAGATCATTAAGAGTCCAAAACATCATTAATTTGTAAACTTGGGAGACATACTACAAAAAAATGAGGCAATAAATGATGTATGTTCACTTATTTGTGACTTTTTAACCAGCTTGTTAATTAGCATTCCACTGGTGGCAAGTGACAGAAACCCAATATATTGGTGGATGGGAACAGAGAAACACTGTCTCTTGAAATGCATGACAAATAGGAAACAAAACCAAAGGCCAACAGCTCCTCCAAGAACAAATGCTTCCATCATTTCCTTTTGTCTTCATTATTTGCCTCTGTCCCTGATATTTGCTTCATTATTTCTCATGCTGAATCTGCATAAATCACAATAATCAAAAAGGATGAAAGCTGAGAATTTTGTATGTATGTTAAAGACTTTGTATGCCTCTTTATCTCACAAGCTCTAAAATTTCAGGGAAGGGACTAAATTGGCTCATTTTGACGAAAGTCCTTTTTTCAAATAAAATCAACTATGAGCACAAATGTGGCAAGCCCTAAGGTGGTCTGTAGGGATATCATAATTCCTAAGGCAGAAGAATGTACTATAGCAAAGAGAGGGCTGCTCTTAATAAGGCTTGGGAGTTTGATAATAATCTTCATAGAGGNCCACTGTTAAGTCAGAAACATGAGTATGGCAACTGGCTAATGATCATTGTCATAAGCAAAATCATCACAACTATTACCTAATTGTAATTTCAGGGCAGGAGAAAATTAAGCAGATGCAAAGTGTCTCTCCTTATGTCTGATCTTGTTTTCTTTTTCTGAAACTTTGAGTTGACTNTGCTGAAGCCAGGAGGAACTTTTATATCTAGGTGAGTTTTTCTCTTTTATTAGGGAAGTTATAGATGAGGAAGAATATACAGAGGCAGGTGGATTTAGTCTGTTTTGTGTTTTCATACAGACTATGACTGTTTTTGTAAGAAGTATGACAGACTAGTGTAGACGAAAGTTTGTCCGGTTTCCCCGCCCAGCTCCCACGGCCAGCTTAGACCCAAATAAACACACAGAGGCTTATATCATTTTTAAACTATGGCCCTGGCAGGCTTCTCNCTAGCTAGCTCTTACATCTTAAATTAACCCATTTTATAAATCTATGTCACCACGTGTTCCACGTGGCTTTACCTGTATGCCGTTACATGCTGTTCTTTAGATGGCAGAATGGCGTCTGCCCAGCTCCGCTTTCTTCCTCTCTCCCTAGTTAAAATGTCCTGCCTAACCTTATTCTGCCTCACCATTGGCCAAACAGCTTTATTTATCAACCAATCAGANCAATACATTTTCAGAAAGACATTCCCATCAGTCTAAATTTATCCCTTATAAGGAAACTACTTCTCCCTCCTGGAGCCCACACTATGTAAGTGTCATTAGCATGTTAATGATGACAGAGCCTCTTGTCCAAATCACCTATCATTATATCTCATCCNCCAATTCTGTAGCATTGAGGAAAGAGTGGCCAACAGGTGCCTTATGGTGAGTACATTGTTCCCAAGCATTCAAGCTCAGAACTGAAACTTAATGGACTTTTCCCTTGCAAAATCACCTTTAGTGCCTCCCCAAACCTCAGTTTTATCACATTCCAGCACAATCTTAGACATCTGGATCCTAATGTCTCAATCAATAATAGTCAGACTACAAGAAAGAGGTAATTCTGAATCCGGGTATAAACATATGAAACTTAACTAGCTATTTACCTCCAAAGGATAGAAGTGGCTTGTGTACAGGATGGAAACAAATGGGGAAGTTCTTCTTTACTCAGTGAAAGTACAAGCAGGTTCATTATAGCACTTCTACTAATTAAAACTAAATTTTATTTTATTTGACCACTATATTCCTCAATAGTGTAAAAGTCTGGTCCTTCATCCAAGGAGGGAATTAAAATATTTATATATCAAATTCATTGAGTGTAAGCTAGTTTGATTAGGCACAATATCAGGGGGCCATGATGTAACTTTCTATACAGAGTTCATCTTTGTAAGCAATTCTAAGACCTTGGTTAATCCTTTCAAAAGCCAATGTCACCTACTCTACATTCCACTAACTCCCCCAAAGTACTAAGTGGAAAACAGGATAGCCTCAGAGAAGGAAGCAATTTGAATTTTCATTTGTGAAAATGCAGATATTCAAAGAAATCCATTTATAGTTCTTGATTCCTAAAAGAAGGACCAGATAGAGCTCACGTTGATTGTACAGATTGGCATGGGGAAAGAAAGAACTTTACACCAATTGAAGTTTACCATAAACTTCTAAAGTGTCTTGAAAGAAATAAGTGTAACGGTAATTGACATGTGTATCAAAGCCCATTAGAAAGTATTTTAACCCTTTGCAGTATGTAAAGGTTATACATAGTCAAGAACTTCTTTCTACACAAATTTATTGTGTGCAACTAGTTTGAATACTATTTTCAAAAGCAGAATCACTTATGACCAGAATTAATTATGAACAGTAGTTATACAGCAAATCCCCAAAATCAGTGAGGGGAAATATTTTGGCTCATGACATTTGAAAANTTTGATTAAAAATGCATTTTAGAAAAGATAGGAACTTCAAAAAGCCTCATATATTTACATGTAGCAAATGGCTAAGAAATGAAAATAAAATCAAGAGAACAGCATTTTGTATTGCAAATGGACCAAAGTTTGTATGCATGGGCATCAGGGATTTCAGTTTTCTATTACTGATTATTCTATCATAGTAGATACTAGAGTTCTTAGCACAACTGTNGCTTCTTTGAGGTAAGCAGAAAAATAGCCATAATTTCTTTTACCTCTGACTTCATCTACATCTTTTAATGGGCTTCACATTATTAGTCAAAACACATCCCAAATGACCTATCTTTATAATTACAGTAAACCAGGGTGGTTTGAGTAAGAATGGCAGCATAAGCTCATAAATCTGAATACTTGGTTCCCAGTTGTGGAACTATTTATTAAGGAGTAGGATGTGGTGATATTGTGTCCCCCAATATATCATGCACCCTAATAAACTTATCTGGGGTCAGAGAACAGAACAGTCACTAGATAGACATAGAGGGCAGAACATGGTGGTACACACACCTTTAATCTTATCATTTGGGAGACAGAGATCCGTCAGATAGATCTCTGTGAGTTCAAGGCCACACTGGAAACAGCCAGGCATGGTGACACACATCTTTAATCCCAGGAAGTGATGGCAGGAAGCAGAAAGGTGTATAAGGCACGAGGACCAGGAACTAGAGGCTTTTTAAGCTTTTAGGCTTTTANCAGCAGTTCAGCTGAGATTCATTTGAGTAAGGACTCAGAAACCTGCAGTCTGAGGAATCAAGATTAGCTGAGAAGTTGGTGAGGTGAGGTTGGCTGTGGCTTGTTCTGTTTCTCTGATCTTTTAGCATTCACCCCAATACTGGGATCCAGGTTTTTAATTAATAAGAGTGTTTAAAATTTCATATTACAGTAGGAGGTATGGCCTTGTAGAGGAGGTGTGTCACTATGGGCAAGCTTTGAGTTTTCGAAGGTTCATGTCATCCCCAGTACTCTCTCTCTGCCTTGTGTTTGTGGGTCAGGATATAAACTCTCAGCTACTGCTCAAGTACCATGTCTGACTGCCTTCTGTTATGCTCTACACTATGATGGTCATGGACTCACCCTCTGAAACTGTAAGCCCCAATAAACTCTTCTGTATGTTGTCTTAACCATGGTGTCTCTTCACAGCAATAGAAAAATAATTGAGACAGAAGTTATTAATTCTTCAGTTGTACNTTTTTCACCATTTGTCATGTAATAATTGATGGAAGTAGAAGCAGTATCTCCACACCTCTAGCATGCTTCTTTGCTTAGAGGCAATTTATGAGTATTATCCACTCAGAAGCAGGTGATCAGACAGGACAGAGCCATGGGAAGTAAACTTAGAACTCAGGGTAAGACAGGAAGATTTCAGCTGGCTAGTAACTGTGAAGAGATGGAAGGACAGCATGAAATTGGATGCTTTTTTTGACTGTAAGATTTGGCTCAGTGAAGCTAAGAGCCCATACACTGAATGGTAGCAAGGAGCAANGAGTTGAGGTATGTATTTTCCATTGTGGTGTTTTGACTCAAATGGGAGCAATTTTCTAGATGTGCTTAGAGTCTCTCATGGATGAAATTACATGTAATTTTATTATATTCTCAAATTCCTCCAATACATCAATACTGTTAAACCTAATGTGCATTGTTAAAGTAATCATGATGGCAGAGTGAACTGNGTATCTTTCTTTCTACCACTTTGAATACTTATAGAAAGTTGATATACACTGGACATACACTTACATCTTTTAAATTGAAAAGAGTTGAAACACACTTTGGAAATTGAGATAGATATGTGAATCAGCTGTGTCCATCAATTCCTTGATGTCTTGAGTTCTAGTGAGCTAAAGAATAAATATATCATTCATCTNTACTATCACGTGAAGCTCTAAAAGACAAAAAGAGTAGAGTTGAGGAAAATATGTCATAAGAGCAATGAGCTACAGTTTGGTTGAGTTCTAATTTAAGTGTTACCAGGAGTACCTGTATTGTATATAATTTGCTTTCCTCTTAAAGTACTTAAAGTATGTGTTTTGGTTAAGTGATATTCCCAAAATAGATATGCTTCTTGTACAATGGAACCATTCAGAGAGATATGAATAGGTTTGTCTTTTTCACTTGAGCTGCTAATAAACTGTTGCCCAGATAGCCAGAGTTCTATTATGTTTAGGAAATTTGAAAGCATCTTCCACAATAGATGTTTATCCGTAATAATGAAAATAAACACTAAGGATGAGCTCAGAAGCTCTGGTTGAATACGTAAAAGTACTTGCCACTCAGGCTTAAAACCTAAGTTTAAATTTCCNTGCCAAAGCAGAATACTATAGNACAAGTGTCTGTAATCCCAGCTCTCTACTAAGGAGATGGGAAGCAGAGACAAGTGAAGCCCCAGAAGCTCACTGGGAATTGGTCTGATTTATACAGCAGTGAGCATCAAGAGAATAACAAGGTATCGTGGAAGACCCACATCCAAGGTTGTCTTCTGCCTCCATAGGAGTTCTGGGGACAGACATGCTGTGTGGTCATACTCACACACAGGCATCCAGGAATATGCATGTAAACACACACACACACACACACACACACACATATACACACAGGTGCATGAACATTTTTTTTTAATGAAGACAGAGAGATGATTAGAGACCCAACGAGATAATAAAATCAAGCTTAGGATCAAAATAGATCTGCAGAATAAACTTCCCATCTGGGCAAAAGAAATATTCAGAACGGCTCTGAAATGTATTGCGTGCTTAGCTATTTCATGAATGTGCGATGGACAGTGTCATGGAAAACAGTGATTCCTGACCATACACTGCATTCAAGCTACCTACCACCCGAATGAATGATGTAATAGCTGATGATTCCAAAAAACATAAGTGCTCTTTTTAGCCTTTGTAAAANGTAGTAAAGAAATTACATCAAGTAAATATCAAAACTGAGAATTCTATGTAGAATGTTAATGCAGTATGATTGACTAAAGTGANTTACAAACAATAATANTAGAATTATACAAGAAAAACTTCTCTGAAATCTATGGTGTTTGCATGGACAGAGAAGAAAAAACTNTGTACCAAAAAAGGGAAAAGCAATATGTAGGAAAATAATAAACACAATGACTTAAAAACCAAGAATGAACATTGAAAGAAGCCTGTTTTCATTGATTATCATCAAAAATATGAATTGTGCTAAATTTTCTCAGTTTATGTAAGCACATCTCAAAGTGGTTTATAAATAAGTAATAACTAAATTCCAATTGCAAAAAATTCATTAAAAATGAATGNTAAGGAAAGATGAGAAAAGGAGGATGAGGCATGCCCAGTAGAAAAATAAGCNTAATAAAATTTCCGTGGTAATTTTGCATAAAATTAGGTAGAACACCAGTCTGATGTAAAATAAAAATGCATATTTGCCAATGGTGTCATTGTGTCTACTAGAGTTTGGATGATGGCAGTGTCACATACATCAGTCCACAGGAACTCTTATTGCTTTTACCAGTCACCTAGTGAGGTACCACTCAGGGTGGCCAGGTGATTTTCACTGCCCCAGGCATCCACTTTAGCATCTCTTGCTTTTGTATTTGATATAACTNTTGTGGTAAGCAAACATGGTTTAGTTTTGAAAACATCTCTGCCTCACTAGTAACTTTCAAGCTACTTAGGAAAATGTTGAAGGTTGGCTCTTGTAAGCTGCAGCTAAAGAAATTTAGATCCANAGAGCCTCTGGATTTGAGGCTTTTCATAAACACTTCGGATTTAAGATTTACATAAGAGAAAGCAAAATCAGTATAAACTTTTTATATTTGTTAGTATGAAAGACTATAACTATATTGAAATTCAGTTTGTTAAATCAATAAGTTCATTTTGCATGAATATAATGAAAAATCACTTCATATTTTGCTATNCTTCAAAAACTAATACTTGAGGAGCTGGAAAGNGGGATCAGTTCTGTTCTCAGCATCCTTGACAGGTGTCTATCAAGCACCTGCAATAGCANCTCCAGGGGATCCAACAGCATCTTTTGACCTCAGATGGATTAACCATTTTCATTAAATTAAACGTTGGGAAAAATTTCTTCTTGGTGTAATACCGTAATCAACNAGGCAATTCCACGTAATTTATATAGAAATCAAGATAGGTTTATTTCTAAGATAACTTACAGCCAGTAAGAGTTCAGGTACAGGATCCTGGAGAGAGGAGGAGACGCAATCCACTGATAACTCTAGCTTAGTTTCCAGCCCAGNATCCAGGACCACATGAGATCTAGAAGAAGAACAGGCAAGCACATAGGCACCTTGAATCTTAAGGGACTCCCTCTGAGCCATGCCTCAGGTGGAGGTCCTGGGCAGGTGTGGCAGTTACCTGTTGCCATTGTAGGGGCAGTGTTTCAAGGTCAAAGCTAGAACAGCTACGCACTACATTGGTGACTTTTNACCACCTTAAAAAAAAGAANGTTATCTGTTGATTTAAAAAAGAAGTGACAAATTCTCATTGAAAAATTATCTAAATGGAATTTAAATTGAAATGTAATAAAATTCATTACACAAAACATTGAACTAGGTTAGTGGAAGTGAGAAAAAACATTTCAAAACTGCATAATAGTAAGTAATAAGTAGGTCCAGGCAGATGGCTTAGTTTTTAAAGAAATGACTGGGAAATCATAAGGACCNGAGTTTGGATCTCCAGTGTCNGTGCTCCCAGCATAGGGAGCACCTATAATCTCAGGGCTGAAGAGGTAGAAACAGGAGGATCCTGGAGCTATCTGACCAGCTAGTCACTCTCAATCTATTTGCTCCATNCTGGAAATAGGCTGTTATCAAGGAAAAAAGGGCAAAAGGCCTCCTGTTAATGAGGCACNAGGATGGTAGTGACAAGAGAAATGTGATGAATACTTAGGAAGCAGAGGCAGGATGATCAGGNGTTCAAGGCCAGCCTTAGCTACACAAAAACTNTTAAGATCAGTCTACATGAGACTTTCTCGGTACAAACAAAACCAGCCTCTAATTGAAACAACAATAACAAGATCATAAAGAAAAAGGAATGATGCAGATGATTTCCGGGTGCTATATAAGACTCTTCCCGGGGAGACTTGACACAAATGCCTATTGACCCCAGATGGGAGAACCATCCAGACTGAAGCAATGATTACACTTTTATTCAACTTGGATTATGCATGTGAGTGACAGGTTACTTATAGGGGGAAAGGCAACCCCAAGGCAATTTTGGCTTTATGGAAAAGCATACNCCAGCCTGAATGAGGAATCATGGAGCTGTACTTGGAACTCCTTGTATGATATCTAGGATAGGAAATGTCCCNAAAGCAGCGTGGCTGGTCAGTCTCTGTGGTCGGCAGTTGTTTAAGGCTTCTATAACCTTGAGGAGGGAATTTGTAAATCTGGTGAGTTTCAGCTTTCTCAGAGCAGTGAAGTGTGTTTCCTTCCTGAGTCTCATGGCCTCTATCTCTCCTCCTTCCTAGAGAGAATATTTCAATTCATAGTAAACTGATACATCATATTCCCTCTTCTGTATTTTTACATTTTCTTCATACTTTATTTTGGGCTGCCCCATTTATTCGAAGGACACCCTCTTTCTATTTGTGCATGGGGTATATATGCACNGTCATGCTTGTATGGCATAGAGGGTAAGTGAAATGTACTCCTAAACTAAAGTAAACACTGATGGGCAAGTTGAAATAACAGTAAAATTTGGAATTATATCAAGGGATATGATGCAGGTTGGTTCACAGCTGGACATAGAAGATGTAATGTAAATCTGGCCCTATAGNATCAGTACTGGTGTCTGAATGCACCTCAAGGAAAACCCTTGTACCTTACATTACATTTTAAAACCTCATGTTTTCGCTTTAGCTTTATTGCTATATTGTGGTTGTAATCTTTATTCTAGCAGCTGGTGGAGTGCTAAGTAATGGATTAGGGCAGCAGGCTTTTTCATACAGGTGTGTCTTACAGAGATGAACTCAAGATTTTGATGTGTAATTAACAAAGCATTGGGGTTTTGTTTTGTTTTGTTTTTGTTTTTGTTTTTTTGAACAGCGATAAGTGGGACAAGTGTTTGGAGTGGAGCTCCAGTTAGCAACTTGGAAAGTCACATGGTATTTTACCACTCTTCTTGGATGAAATAGGAAAGCAAAGCCATGTTTCGATCAAGTTGATTCAAAAGTGTGATAAAGAGGGCCAGAAAGAAGCATATTTAACTTCCATGATCTCCAATTTCATGCAAAAACACGGAGGGGGGGTGGACATCGGTAAAAATAATGGCACAGGGTGGCCATTAGGCCATTAGGAAGAGAGACTAAGACTACTGTGAATAACTGATGGGTGCCTTGCCTGCATGGAACACAAGAATGTCAGTGGCAGGGACATGAGAGTAGAAAAGACTGTCATGGCCTCTGTTAAAAATGACATGAACTATAAAGGGGAGTGTTATGGTTGGCTTTCAGTTGTTTTGATAAAGCCCTCTGGCCAAAACTGATTTTGGTAGAAAAGGCTTCATTTTTTTATATCATTAATTAAATTTGTTCATTCATTTTACATCCCAACCTCAGTTTCCCCTCCCTCCTCTCCTACAATTCCCTGTCCCTGCTTCACCTCAGACTCCACCCCCACCCCACCCCCTACCTCCACTCTTCTGTCTCTGCTCAGAAAGGGGCA
Organism: Neotoma lepida; assembly: GCA_001675575.1. NCBI lineage: Eukaryota > Metazoa > Chordata > Mammalia > Rodentia > Cricetidae > Neotoma > Neotoma lepida. The sequence continues at coordinate 71,069 of LZPO01027780.1, read as the reverse complement.
GGTCTCCCATGGGTGTCAATAAAGCATGGCATATCAAGTTGAGGTAGTACTAAGCCCTCCCTTTGTATTAAAGCTGGGCTAGGTAACCCAGTATGGGGAATAGGTTCCCAAAAGCCAGCTCAAGCATTAGGGACAGGAACTGATCCCACTGCTAGAAGTCCCACAAGTAGATCAAGCTACACAACTGTCACACATATGTAGAGGGCCTAGGTCTGTCCCAGACAGGTTCCTAGCTATCAGTCCAGAGTCTGTGAGCTCCTATGAAGCCAGGTTAAGTTGTTTCTGTGTCCTTTGTCATGACTTTGAAACTCCCTCCTCCCCCACCCCCAGCTCATACAATCTTTCCTCTGTCTCTTCAACAGAATTCCTGGAGCTCAGCCCAGTGCTTGGCTGTGGATCTTTGCATTTGTGTCTGGCAGTTACTGGATAAAGGCTCTCTGATGACAATTAGGGTAGTCACCAATCTGATCATAAGAGATGGCCAGTTCAGGCACTCTTTCCATTATTGCTGGGAGTCTTATCTGGGATGATCCTTGTGGATTCCTGGGAGTTTCCCTGTACCAGTTTCTCCCTAACCCTGAAATGCAACCCCCCTCCCATCAAAATATTTCTTACATTGCTCTCCCACTGTGTCCTGCCCCCAACCCGCCCAACCCTATCCCTCGTATTCCCACACCCCCTACATGCCCAGTTCACCCAGGAGATCTATTTCCCCTTCCCAGGGAAATCCAGAGGTCCCTCTTTGGGCCTTCCTTGTTACCTAGCTTCTCAGGGGCTGTGGATTGTAGCCTGATAATCCTTTACTTTACAGCTAATATCCACTTATGAGTGAGTACATGCCATGTTTTTCTTTCTGGGTCTGGATTCCCTCACTCAGGAAGATTTTTTTCTAGTTCCATCCATTTGCCTGTGAATTTCATGATGTCATTGTTGTTTTACAACTGAGTAATACTCCATTGTGTAAATGTATCACATTTTCTTTATCCATCCTTCCATTGATGGGCATTTAGGTTGTTTCCAAGTTCTGGCTTTTACAAATAATGCTGCCATGAACATAGTTGAGCAAGTGTCCTTGTGGTATGATTGAGCATCTTTTGGGTATATGCCCAAGATTGGTATAGCTGGGTCTTGAGGTACAAATTTGCACTCCCAACAGCAGTAGAGGGGTGTTCCCCTTACTCCATATCCTCTCCAACATAGGCTGTCATTACTGTTTTTGATCTTAGCCATTTNGGCAGGTGTAAGATGGTATCTCAGAGTCCTTTTGATTTCCATTTCCCTGATGGCTAAGGATGTTGAACAATTCTTTAAGTCTCTTGGCCATTTGAGATTCTTCTGTTGAAAATTCTCTGTTTAGTTTGGTACCTCATTTTTAATTGGATTGTTAGATATTTTGATGTCTAGTTTCTTGAGTTCTTTACATATTTTTGGAGAGCAGCCCTCTGTCAGATGTGGGGTCGGTAAAGATCTTCTCCCATTCTGGAGGTTGCCTTCTTGTCTTNTTGACAGGGTCCTTTACCTTACAGAAGTTTTCAGTTTTATGAGGTCTCATTTATTAATTGTTTATCTCAGTGTCTGTGCTACTGGTATTCTATTCAGGAAGTTGTCTCATGTACCATACGTTCAAGGCTACTTCCAACTTTCTCTCCTATCATGTTCAGTGTAACTGGGTTTATGTAGTGATTTTTGATCTACTTGGACTTGAGCTTTGTGCAGGGCAATAGATATGGATCTATTTGCAATCTTCTACATGCCAAAATCCAGTTGTGCCAGCACCATTTGTTGGATACTTTATTTTTTGCATTGTATATTTTTCAAGCTCTACTATAGAGCTATAGTAATAAAACAGCATGGTATTGGCATAAAAACAGACAGGTGGATCAATGGAATCAAATCGAAGACCCTGATTCAAATCCACACACCTATGAACACCTAATTTTTGACAATGAAAAGATTCATTTTGATTATATTTTCAGGTCACAAACCATCACTGAAGGAATTCAAGGTAGGAACTAAAACAGAAACCATGGAGGAATGCTGCTTACTGACTCTCGGTTTGACTCCTTATAAAACCTATGCTTAGTTAGTGTTCTTATAAAACCTAGTTCTACCTGCACAGGAACTGTACCAGCCAAAGTGAGCTGGGCCCTCCCACATCAATCATAAATCAAGATGCCCTCTCATAGACATAGCCACAAGTCATTCTATCAGTGCAATTTCACAAATGAAGCTCCCTTTCCCAGAAAGGTGACTCTAGGTTATGTCAAGTTGGCAAAAACTAACCAAGATAGAAAGTAAACATGGGGCTCAATTTTATCGCCGTGATTGTTTTTACCCCATGGCCTTATAATGGTGAACACACAGCCATGCATATACAAGAAATAACTGAAGCCAAGCATGTAGCATATAACTATAAGCCTCCAAGCTCAGCACTCAGGAAGCTCAATCATGGTGATCTTGACTTATAGTCCAGCCACACAGATGATAGAGACAGAGAGGGAAAAAGAGAAGGGAAGAGAGAGGGAGAGGGGAGGGGTAGATAGAGAATCTTCCATAGTCTCTTCTGTAGCTCAAAAGAAGATTCAACAGCTTTGAAGACTGTGAAACACAGTCTAGTAGGAGCTGGCTTATGAAATGGTGACAGATTTTTTAAAATTAGGTTAATATATATTATAAATTATGCAAATCAGTGGTTTTCCTAATAATACTTCTATTTAAGTATATTCTANACTTTTTCCATATGCATTCTACATTAGCCTTCCTAGGCCCTATCTGCCATTACTGCTAATTCCATTCTTCTTCCCAAATAGTCTTCATTAGACTTTGACAGTATGTATATGTATGTGTGTGAGAATGTGTGTGCATGTGTGTGTGTGTGTGTGTGTGTGAGAGAGAGAGAGAGAGAGAGAGAGAGAGAGAGAGAGAGAGAGGGAGAGGGAGAGGGAGAGGGAGAGGGAGAGAAGGAAGGAGGAAGAAAGAGAGATGTAATATTGATGTCATAGAAGTAATATGTATCTCTGAGTCTGGCTAATCTTGCTAAATATGATCTCACAAATGATGACTTTTCTTCTTTATGGCTGAATATAATTCTTCTGTGCATATGTAGTAGGTTTTGTCTTCCATCTGTTGATGGACATATGATTCTATAACTCAACTATTGTGACTAGTGCTACAATACAGATGGATGAGAAGTCTCTGTGTGATGCTGTTAACTTGCTTGGGTATGTTCCCAGGAGTGATATAGCTGGATCATCTGAAGCTTCTATTTTTAGTTTCTTGAGAAAACTCCAAGGTGAATTCCATGCTGGCTGAACCAGTTTCTATTCCAACCAGTAGTACAAAAAGAACTTCGCTTTTCACACATTTTCACCAACATTTGTTGCCATTAGTTTCCTGTGTGACAACAATTCTCACTGGGTGATCCCAGTTAAATTTTAATTTGCATTTCCCTGATGACTATTTTCCCATATGCTTATTGGTCATCTTCTTCGTATTTTAAGAAGAATCTGTCCATTTTGTTTACTCATTTTTTATTGAAAGGTTTGTTTTATTTTATTATTTTCTATGATTTGCATATTTATGTATGTGTTTAACTTTGAATCCCTTATGCTGTTTACCTATTATTAAAGGAATGTTCTTAATAATGATACTCCTTGGAAGTAAGGTAAATACAATAGTTAAAATTTAAAAGATCTTAGAGAATTGGACAGATAGCTCTGCAGTTTAGAATACTTACTACTCTTGCATAGGACCCAAGTTCAACTCCCAGAATCTAATAGATGCTNAAGGAGCTAATGAATGACAATTTGTAACTCCATCCCTATAATATCTAATATTCTCTTCTGGTCTTCTGTATCTCCATCCCTATAATATCTAATATTCTCTTCTGGTCTTCTGTATCTCCATCCCTATAATATCTAATATTCTCTTCTGGTCTTCTGTATGCACATATCTGCACATACACATAAACAGATAAGAACGATTTTTTGAATGATCTATAGGTAGTTTTGAGAAACTATATACAATCATTTAGCAAATTACAATCTATGTACCAAATCAACCCATCTTCCTCTTTGCTAAATCATTTAAAATAATGTGCACCTTCTTTAATCATCTGTACATTGTCAAGGGCTAGAATGATACAGGGAGACTGTTGAAACAAAGACTATGTTGCTCACTATGTCTAAATACTGTCTGGAACTTTACAGAGAAACTGGTCAAAATCTGATCTTCAACAAAAATAATATATTAAAGACAGATAAATATACTTATACTACATCTCAATAAGGCCTATGTATACATATAAATCACAGTACTATAAATGTTTTACTGTGATATCAGAAGCATACAAGAGAACAAGCAAAATCACTCAAATATGAGGTTTTATTTTAAATGTGATGAGTCTAGACACTTTTTAGCAACAATTAAAACAAAAAACGTAATTAAAAATATAACTTTTACTGTAAAACAAAAGAAAACCCAGTTGAACTTGGAAATACATCTAATTTTTATTTTTCAGTGAACATATATAGTAAAATGTATGTTAAAATTAGAATTCAATAAAGTTCAATATACTAATATCTAGGATAACACTTTAATAAAATATTATAATTTATAGAATCGGAGCAAAATATGTAACTTACATTAGAACATGGAAATCTCTCCCTTTCACTCTCACATAGCATTCTGTTTTAGGTTGACTTATAAAGTGATATAATAATATCAATAACTACTTCATGANTATGATATAATAAACACCAATTTATGTTACTCTAGAAACAGAAAATATGCAATTTTGAAATGACCATTGAAAGTTTCAAACCCTACATCATAAAACAAAATTGAAAAATGCTCCAAAGGCAAAGAAAGAGTACAAGGAACAAAGCATTAATTCTTGATTCATAACAAAATTCAGAAAGAAAATAGAAAATTAAAGACACAATTCAAAAACAAATGTAAATGTAATAAATGGAAAATGCAAACATTGTACATGCTGTTGGTAAATCTCGTCCAGTAAAAAAAGAAAATACTGACTGAATGTATGGTATGTTATGATGATGGTAATTAAAAACCCAGGAAACATCAACTAAATATTAACTCTGAGGAAGAAAGGTCTAAAGTTGTTTAAGAATAATGGGAATAAAGACTTTAGAAAATAATACTTTGAGCTTTTATTCCAAAACATTGTTTCTGCATGTTTTTCTTTAAAATTTTGTTTTAAAATTTATATTTTTTTTTGTATTAAAGAACAGATTTTTAAGCATTTAAATTCAGTAGCTTGGTAGTTCTCATCTCTGTATCAGACTATCAGTGATAAATAGTTTACACAGAGGTAAGACTCTACTTGATTTATGGTTTCAGAGCTTCGGATGTCTGGCTGTTTTGTTGGCTATGTGATGAGATTTATACTACTGTGGGAGTTATATGATGAAGTAGACCTGGTCACTTCATGGAAGTTAGACAGTGAAGAAGAGGAGGGAAGGTCAAGGCCCAACATCCCATTTAAGGTCTAATCCAGCACTAGACACTGCCTCCTGGGGTTTTCATGACCATTTCACAGCACTACAGGGTGGTGGCAAATCCTTGAACATTTGTCCATTGGAGACAGTTCAGATCCAAACATTAATTTAGAACATATTCTTAAAAAACAAAAAACAAGAAACAAACATAAAACACAGAGAAATGGTTTTCTGATATTACTATTTCTTGACACATTGTCTAGTTTGTGTAATCAATATCGAATAATTATGGTGGTGGTAGTGATTACTTACTATAATCAAGGCTCTAGGTTCAATTCTGCCATTTATAAAGTAACTGAAATAATGATTATAATAGAGACAGTACAGAGACTGGAAACTGTCTTCGTGAAAAGTTAGTATTTCATTTAAAGAGTTCTAACTATCGAAAATACACTCTATAGTATTGAGTTAAATAAGTTTATGTCATTCATCCTGTATGAGCAATCATCTTCAAATAAGGATGATGAGAAAAACAGTTCATTAACATTATAAAAATATATAAATAACAGTTTCAGCAATTTGTTTTAACTGAAACAACATATTAAACAAGAGACAATTATATTGATAAATTATCATTTGTCTAAAATACCCAGACCTATGTCACATCAATACAGATAACAACATTTCCAAGGGAAAATGTGTATCAAGGTCATAAATGAGGCAGAAGAAATAGATATAAGTATATTGCTACAATGCATATAAGCTTTGAGTTGCAAAGGTTATCAGTAGGGTGATGTTTTAGTTTTGTTTCTGTTTCTGTGGGAAAATATTCTGATAAAAATAACTTTGGGGAGAGAGGGTATATCCTGCTTACAATTCCAGGTTATAGTCTATCTTTGCAGGGAAATCAAGGCGGGAACCTAAAGAAACTAGTCACATCGTATTACAGTCAAAAGCACAGAGAATAAATGTGTGTGTGCTTAGAGCTCAGCAGGGTTCCTCTACTCTTACGCAGTCCAAGGCCCAAACTCAGGAACTGTGTAGTCCACTTGCATGTGGGTTTTCCCACACCGATCAAGGCAATCAAGACAATCACCTACAGATACGCTCCCAAGCCAACTGACTTAGACAATTGCTCATTGAGACTCTTTTGCAAGGTGATTCTAGGTTGAATCAAGTTGCCAATTAAACTAAAGATCACAACTGATAAGCAATGTGTGTTGATAATATAGCAGACTGTGTCAATCAAATGTGATGGCAGTTAATTATAAATTAGCAAGAGCTTTCTGGATAATGTTGCCTCTCATCACTTAGCAAATATGGAGCTGTACACTACCTGTAGCCTGTGACTTTACCTCCTGTGATTTATCCTAAGAAAATAATTCAGAGTGGATCAACTTTTATTCCCACAAGAAATTAATCATAGCATTACTTGTAATAGCCAAATAATGGAAAGAGACCCAATTGAAAAAGACTGCTCTAATACATATCCTTAAGAGGAACTATATCCTTCCCTTGGATGGATAGGTATTCACATGAAAGGAGACATTTGGTAAGGTAAATGAAAATGGCTTATAGAATGTTGTGTAGAATATGGGTTTTTAAAAAGTATTAGTCTGTATATACACCAAATATTAAATGTTCATGTCACAAGTCTAGTTCACTGCAGTAGTGTTGAGGAAATTTCAACACATACACACACACACACACACACACACACACACAAATTCACCCACTCATAATCACATTTTCACTTTCTTTTCTAGTCTGTACTGAATGTGTGGATTATATCTCATCAGAGAGAAATGGTTTCATCTGTCTTGAATTTCCTCTCTTCCTCATTACCTCACTTTCTCTAGTTCTTCTTTATGTGTCCTGTCTTCAATTTCTTCCCTCTGAATGGGGGTATTACTATCCCAAAATCAATCCATTCAAGAAGACTGATTCCACCACCACTGCCATTGTGGGAACCATGGGAAGCTACATCTCTTAAGTACAAATCTTTGAAACTTGATCAAATTGCAAAAATGAAGAGATTTTCTTGGGATTGTTGCCATCTCTTTCAGAAACATCAGGTTCTATGATAGCATTTCTTTCTGCTGCCCAGGGAATTCTATTCTTACATTCAAGAAAAATTTAATGAACTTAAATAATTATGGAACTTATCAATAGTGCTGATTGCATTAGTCCATATTATAGTAAGATACTCTCATTTTGTTATTCTGCCTTCATAGCACGTCTATCTATAGAAATCCCCAGTGAGAGTGTCCTTTGTAAATTCAGTATCTGATTGAATCTTATTCTCTGACTTCAAGAAAAAACAATTCCTTCTAGCTCCTTCACTGTGAAGGAAAGCATATTGTCCCTTTCCTTTTGTTGCCTATTTAAATGTATAAATATTATAGATAAAAATGAAAACCTTTTTATTCAACAATTTTTTCTACTTTAAAATAGCTTTGCTGCATCATTGTTCAACAATAAGCATCCTTTGAATAATGGTATCTTATGGAGATGAGCTTCATGAGTCAATGTCATAAAAAATATTGGCATCTTTTCTACTGCCAATTAGGATGCCTGTAGAATGCACAAGAATGGCAAGAAAAGATCAAAAGTACCCAATGAAAGAATTCAGGTTCATGTCTACGTAGGAGAAAAAACTTGAAGCACCTTGGACAGAGAATATAACAGGTTAGTTAATGTTTTGTAACTAGTTGTCAGGATGAACAGTTAGCAATTAACATATTGTAAACTATTATTTTCAGATAAGGTAGTAATTCTGTGATTTAAAGGACTCAGCTGCTCCTTAATGGTTATTTAACTCAAAGGCCTCTTCAGTCTCATAGTTATTCACAGTAGCTCTAACAGTAGCTCTACCCTGAGAGGAAAACACATGTTGTGTGTTTGTGTGTGTTTGCATTTGTGTATGTATGCATATGTGTGCATTGCATGTATGTATGTGCACACATTCATTCACACTTATACATGTGGAGATCAGACATTAATATTAGATATCTTTCTCAATCACTCTCCACCTTATTTCTTGAGAATGGTTTCTCACTGAGCCTGGCTCTCACTGTCTGGATAGGCTTGCTGGACAATAATTGGTAGATATCTTCATGAATCTTCCTCCCCTGCTCTGGGGTTACAGACAGACCAATGCAACTTTTTACATGGTAGCCAGAGATTCCCAGCTCTGGTCTTCATGTTGGCATGTAAGCACTGTACCAATTGAATCATCTCTGTAGGCCCACATATTCCTTAAAGTAAGAGTCCATCAATCTATGACATAACATGAAATTGATAATATTTTTCAATATGATTAGCAATATTTTCTCTAGCAGTAAGGATAAAGAATGAAGCATCTTGAAAGTGCCTTTGACAAGCATGAAGCTTGTGGCTGTCGTAATTTTCACTCTAACACTTCATGGTGTTTAGTGTTATACTTTTATATGGCACTTTCTATAAACATATGTGACATTCCATGCTATCTCCTGTCACAAAAACTCCCTAAAAATGTATGATGTTTGAAATAGGTCTTCAAACTTCAAAGCTACTGTTGCTTCCACTATGCCATCTGCCTACTGAGACTCCCCACTGAGCATCCAAACAGTGTTTTGTCTTCTAGAGGCACTGAAGGTCTGTTATATTATTACAAATGTTTATATGATCTTTCCTGATAGATCCACCCACATCTCCTACAAAAGGAAAGGGGCACAGAGCACTTCCTTTCATGAAGATCTTACTATAACAGTACAGCTAGTTATAAACATTAAGGACCTGTACTCGGAACATTGGCCATTCTTAAAATTGGCATGGTCTGTGAGCATCAGTGGTCCTTACCTTCTTCTTGATCAACAACTTTTGAGTTAAATCTGATACACTTAGTATTAGTTTATTTTATTTGAAAATGTGGTTCCTCAAGTCATCACATCATGTTCTCCTATACCAGGGTTTTGCTGTAAGAATTCCTTGGTGGGTTCTCTCATTGAACTCTTCACAGAAAATAAAGAGAAAGTTGTTGACAATAGATACATTGATATGTACTATGTAATTTTGAATAATTACTTGCATAAACGGGGCTGGAGGATACCTAGAAGCATCCACTCCATTCTTAGAAAAATCCACTTGAATTCTGCATACTTTATGTGACAAGCAAGCATCNACTTAACACTACCATTAAAACTCCCCAGGGAATCTGTGGTCAAGCAAGCCTCCTGCTAGGGCTCCTGAGTGCCTTGAGCAGAAACTAGCATGCCCTAGAGGAGCAGAGGTCTTACCGGTAGACTGAGAAAGGAACTCCTGAAGGATTAAACCCACCTTCCTAGCATCAGGCTTTTGATGTCTTAAATTCTGTCTCCTGCTCTTCTCTACTTCTGCCCTTCCTCCCTAGACTCTTGTCCCTAAACCTTTGACCCTTGTCACTGTCACCCCAAATAACTAGACCTGGAAGGAAAATTTTCTTCAAGAATTCTTCTTATTTCTTTTATTAAAAGATTTTCTATTCATTTTACATACTAACCGCAGATCCCCCTCTCCTCCCTCCTCCTGCCCCCCTGTCCTTTCCCCCAACCCACCCCCCATTCCCATCTCCTCCAAGGCAAGGTCTCTCTCTCATAGGGAGTCAGCAGAGCCTGGTACATTCAATTGAGGCAGGACCAAAACCTTCCTCCCTGCGCCAAGGTTGCACCAGGTGTCCCACTATAGGCACTGGACTCCAAAATGCCAGCTCATTCACTAGGTATGGGTTTTGATCCCATTACCTGGGGGGTCCCCTAAAGAGTTCAAGCTAAACAACTGTCTCGCCTATCCAGAGGACCTAGTCCAGTACCATGGGGGCTCTATAGCTATCGGTCCACGGTTCATGCGTTTCCCCTAGTTTGGCTGGCCGTCTCTGTACATTNTCCCATCATCATCTTGATGCCTCTTGCTCATAGAATCCCTCCTCTCTCTCATCGTTTGGGATCCTGGAGTTAGGCCTGGGACCCGGCCATGGATCTCTGTATCTGCTTCCATCAGTCTCTAGATGAGGGCTCTATGATGANAGTTAAGGTATTTGTCCATGTGATCACTGGAGTAGGCCAGTTCAGGCACCCTCTCGATTANTGTCAGTAGTCTAAGATGGGGTCATCTTTGTGGATTCCTGGGAACTTCCCTAGCACTCTGTTTCACCCTATTCCCAAGAATTCTTTTATATTCTTGTACTACAATCCTTGGGTTCATACATTGCCACCCTTACTTCACCCCTGTTAGGGTCCCGCACCATCTCTATTTTTTCAAAGAAAAATAGTCTTTTTACCAGCCACAAGCCCTTTCCTTTTCCCCTTGTCCCCTTGATTATGATCCTTCTATGGACTCTGCTCTTACATTTCGCTTTAATATCTGCATAAGATAGCCGAGTACCCTTAAACAGAACTCATCAGCTCCNCAAGACAGCCAATTCCACTTACTCATCCAACTGCTGGGTCTGTCTGTACATCACTCCTGGGCTGCTCCTGACCTCTCATCACTATGGATCTACAGTAGTCTCAAACTACATCTTTACAAAATGTCTGACCCCTTCCTAAATCCTAAATCCATAACAGACCTCCTAAGACAACTCTACCTTTTTCCAGCTTCTTACCATCTCTCCACTNTTTTTACAATCCCTTATGATGAGCTATTCCTCTCCTCCAACTTATCCAACTATTGACATTCTTCCCATTCTTATTCTGCTTGCCTCTGCCTAATAAACACAGCTCTTGGAGACACAAGACAAATCCTTCCTCTACCCTGTAAATGGGGCCCTATCTAATCTCGCTGACTTTTCTCTGTGCCTCCCCTTTTACTATCCCTTTCCTCTATAACCTTACTGAAGAATCTGTTTCACTATGTAACCTAAACCATCCATGTTTAGCCCTCTAAGGAAGTACCTAATAGGAGAATACTTGCTCTCTAATTTTTTATCTGTCCTCAGAGTCTGTAATGAAGGGTTAATCACCTAAAGGCCTCAGATGGACTGAAAAGCTGTGGACCAGAACATTGACTTGACTGATGACACTTGAAGCTCCTGCTCTGTCTACTGNTTCCTGACTGCAGGGTAGCAGACCTGCAGATAGGTTCTTCCATCTCCAAAGTTCCCCATTTTCCATCTGAAAATCCCAAGATTCCCAAACTTGCAGACACAGTCTTCACTTCCACAGNGATTNTGGCCTAGACTTGTTCTTACTAGAAGGACAATTTTGATTCTGGAGATGTCTGTTTTTCTTTCATTTCCATCTTACCTCCATCATTCGAGACCTAACAATACTCAAGCCCCTTCCTTGTGCTTCTTTCAGGGACTCCAGAAAGCCAATCAAGGAGCTAAATTCCCACTCAACTCCACAAGCGTGATTTCAGACCTCAGAGCCACGTCTCTGTCAGCCCCACAGACCTGCACACCTTCCCTTGACCAACATGGTCCTTCTATATCTCCTAATACAGCTCCCTAGAAGGATAGAATTGAAGCTTTGATGTTGAAATCTAGATTCTTTCCCATGAGACAATACTGCCATGTGTAAACTTTACCCCACCCCTAAGGCTAGAGGCCCAGAGAAATATTCAGATATACCCAAGAGGTCACATTCTGCTGCTAACCCTGTCCTTGTGTATCACACTGATAATAAGACATTCAGGTCAAAATATCTAACTAACTAAATCACTAAATAAATAAATAAATAAATAAATAAATAAATAAATAAATAAATGTCCTCCATCTATGCTTACTTCATTAGCCTCTTTCCACAGGTCATGGCTTGGTCTTTGGAGGATTTCTACCTACTGCTGAGAGGAAAAGCACTTCANAAACTTAACATGAACACTCCAGAGAGTGTTTGTATATGCTAAAAGTTTAAATCTTTGAAGGCACTTTTTNGGGGTTGTTGTTAAATCTTAGACTCTATTATCTTTGCTTTTTAAACTTATGTATTCAGGAGAGTTCACTACTTCGTCACTCTTTTCCTTTCACATAGTTAATTCCAATAAGCCCTTAACGACATAATTTCAGGACATTTGGGCCAAAGCCTATGGATACATCAAGGTTCCCAACACATGAACTTTAGTCATATTCTGTGCCTGATTCTACAAAACTGGAANTATTTATTCTTTNCTCTATATCGACATGATTCTGNGAGACTGAACAAAGGATAGTGATATGTTTCACTTGGTAATCNATTCTGGGATGTTTTCTGACGAATGCTAAGTGCTGAGCAGCTGACATTGTCTAACCCGAGGCAGATGCCTGGGTTCAGCTCAGCAGTGTTTGCTTCTTGTAATGAACTCTGGTGAGCATTTCACACCAGGTGCCCCTTGTGGCTTCAGGTAAATTGCATGGATTCTGAAAGCAATCTGGTAGAGTAAACAGGAAGTTAGAAATGGTGTGAAAATGCTTAACACTTGTTGGTATAAAATAAAACTGATTTTCTCTATTACTCACTTTTCCTAAAAATAATTATGTCGGGTCAAGTNAAGNTTTACCTTTACCCTTTTGTATTTCCTTATTTTTATGTTTCAGAGTGAGCATTTAGTCCATTTTCTCTGTAAGTAAATATTTCTGTCTCATTCCAATTGATTTTTCCAGGTAAACTTAAAAAAATTCCT
>LZPO01027780.1:35992-38980 GCA_001675575.1 Neotoma lepida | reverse complement strand
GAATATAAATTTTATCAAAGAACTGGATGTTAAAGTACTCTTATTTTCTAAGACACTGGAAAAGAGCACATTATTTTGGTGCACAATTAACANCTTACACTATTAGGGATTTTTATCACTAGATATATAATATTAAAAATTTCATATAAGTAAATTTTTAAATGCTATATATTTTCCCNGAATGTTAAGCTTACATTATGAGAAAAAGTGTGAGATTTTCCATCTTTCTATTCTCTGAGAAGTTGGAGACTAATATTTGATTCTCTCTTGTTGATACGGTCTTTTTATCTTTCCCTGTGTTCCTCACACTAGAATCTTCACCCCTCCACCTTGTCTTTCCTGGAATTCCCAAGTCTCCTAATCCATCCCTTGCAGTCATTCCTGTGNTGACTCGCTCATCCATTCATATCTGTTTCATCTTCCCTTCCCCATTAAATGTTTCTCTTTCTCTAGGGGACCTTCTCTGGGTTCTCCTTTGGATCCCTGCAGTCTTCTTGCTAACATCAGCTATGCCTAGTACTTTCTTCTGGCAAACCAGGCAGAATTGACTCTGCTAATTTAAGAATTTTCATCTCTTCTATATAAATAAAGATTTATGGCATACTTTTAATGCCACATATATTTGGATTTGGGGAGTGGATTATAGTAAATTAAATAAGCCATTTTTGTTGATATGTATGATTTTGGAGCAGTTAACTGGCCATTCTCCTAACCTAGACATTGCCATTACCTGAAGTAATTGTCAATCAGTATTTATGCATATAGAAGCATATATATATGTATATATATGCATGTGTGTGTATGTATGTATAGGCATATATAATATTTTGTAGATACAAGTTTATATATAAATCTTCTTTAGTCAAGTTTTCTGCATTAATGTGCACTAACATGTAGCACTGGCTGAGTTGAGGGAGAAGAAATCTAAAATAATTTAGACAATGTGGTTATGAACAACAGGATCATGTATGCATATTTAGCATCTAAAGCAATTTTTGATAATTAAATAAATTCTACTTAACCATAGATTTGATGGCTTACTCAGTGGGTAAGAACATATGCTGTAAAATCATGAGGACCTGCGGTCAAATGCCATGACCCACTTTCTAAGGTGTGTATGGTCTACTGCATACTGTTCACCTTAGTAATGTTTCCTGGGCCACAGTAGTCAAAAACATGATTCAAGAATCAGGTTCAGGGAGAGAATATTCCTCAAAGGAATAATGTGCAGAGTTTAGGAGGAAAGCACTCAGCAACATCCTGTGGCTGCTATGGATAGACAACTGCATACATCACACATGCACACACACACACACACACATACACACACACACATACACACACACACAATTTAAAATAATGCATACCAAAGATTGTAGATATCAAGGGTAAAACGTAACTTCTTTTCATTACTGGCTCACACTCACTTGGACTTCTTACTTGGGAAGAAGAAAATGTGTTATTATCTGTGCTGACTGTGTTCATGAGACTTATGCTCTCATTAAGTCTCAAAGCCAGCGGGCAGCTCTGTGACTCTTGATAACCATACCTCTCGTGTTTCCGAGCACAGAATTATCAGGTGGCAATGGTGGTATGATGGAATCTCAGTCCAGACCTCTCATATCTTGTCTTGCTTTTGACAGAAGGTATACTACACTCATTTCTTTTCATTGATCCTAGGTGAGACCTTCACCAGTGAATGAACTCAGCTTTTATTTTCCCTCTCTTGACAGAATGACGGAACTCCCTGAATGTCCCTGCAGTCATCCATCTAAGACTAGGTGGCAAAACAGAATACGTTGAAATGAACTGAGGTTCAGTACTTCAGCCAATGCTCTGTAGATCTTGGTCACTGGCTTTGCAATTCTTCACTCTAACTCAGTCTCGGTCTTTTCTGTCTGGCTTATTTTTGTTCTTTTCCCCCTCTTCTCTCTTTCCTTTCCTCTCCTCTCCTCTCTTCTCCTTCCCTTTCCCCCTCTCTCATTTTATTTCCCCTCCCTTCCCCTTCACTCTCCTCTCTCCTCTTTACTCTCTGCCCCTCTGCACTACAGTGTTCTCTCTCTCTTCTTGTGGCAACGAAACAAAGGGACATAGAAGTAAAGACATTTTTCTCTATTGGCTTATTCAAGCATCCACTGAGAATGTGATGGAATCCACACCTCAGACAGGAGCTGAATCCTTCTATGCCTGTTTACTCTTCTTAGGTGAGTCATCTTTAACTTGACATTTCCTTTGCTTCCCTCATTATCCTGGGTTCTCTGGAGCCCAGTCATCGGTATATGGGTGTGGCCTATTCTCCAGTCTAATATCAAATCCTTAATTTCTTTCATTCATATAAATCCAACAGTAAACATGTAATCTGTAGCAGTCATCATTGAGGTAATTTTTATTTTTATATCAGTGCAAACAAGACATATTTCTAGTAAGGTATATTTTTATTTCTTTTTTGTAAGATGATACCCAGAGAAAGCACAANTTTGAAGACTATAAAAGTGTTGTTTTCCACAATAAGCACAGGGTTTATTGGTTTATTTTTATCAAAAATTTCTTGAATATATGGAACTTTAAGTATTTCATATACACATACAATATGCTTTGATGATATATATCTTCACCCTGCTTCTAAAACCTCTCAGATTCTCCCCATGATTTTTCCTCCCAATTCAAACATCTTTTTTTTTTTAAAAAAAGGAACAAAACAAGACAAAACAAAATAAAAAAAATCACTATGTTTAGTTAATACTGCCTTTATGTGCATAGATGTAGGGAATCCATTGGAGGATAAAATAATTTACCAGCACTACAATCCTGGAAAAAAACTTACTATCCCTGCCTCAGCAGCTGTGAACTACAGGTTAATCCTAGCTCCATGCTAAAATGTTGACCAGCTTGATTTTGTGTGTGCCTTGGGCAAGCAACCACAGCTACTGTGAGTTCATGGGTACAATAGCCATGCCATATTCAGGAAATACTGTTTCACATATGTAC
>LZPO01027780.1:25992-30992 GCA_001675575.1 Neotoma lepida | reverse complement strand
TCAGAAATGCTTGGAAATTATGTCCTAAATCTAAGCCAATATCCACTCAATGGAGTTGTTAAGAAGCTCAAGTCAGCAACTCTCAAAACATTCACATACACTCAAACCCAAAGATGTACTGTTATAAACTGAGGAGTGCCAATACAGAAATATCTTTGTTTTCCATAAAGAAATTGTTGTGTTTCTATAGGAGCAAATGTATTTTCTATCATAATGAAAGCACTNCAGTCCAGAATGTCAGAGTCTGGACTCTGAGCTCAGTGTAATTGCATGGCATGTGTTCAGAATCTGGGCTGTTGNGCAGCAAGATACTGTCAGAAACACCTTGGGTTTATTAGGTGTTGGATCTTTAATTTCTTTTCTTTTTGATCTTTATATATCTAGATATCTATTGGTATAAAAGCTCAGGAGATGACTCTGTGGTTAAAAAGTCTCAATGCTCTTGCAGAGGGCCTGAATTAGGTTATAAGCAATCACCTTGAGTGACTCACAAATTCCTGTAACCCTAGTTTCAGGGGATCTGACTCCCTCTTCTGGCCTGAAGGGTACCTGCACACAAGTGTATACGTATATACACACACACACATACATACACACACACACACACACACACACACAATAAGAAAGAGATCTTTTACTGTTGTCTTTTTTTCATAATGCTCAAATTTAGCAACACTACCTTATATGGGATTGCAGCTCACTGTTTAAGAAAATTGGTATTATACTCATTGCCACATTGAAGAGATAAAGATATAAAAGGGATGCAGTCCTCACTCCCTGGGATTAACATTAATGTAAAATAATCAATCAGACTTGATGCAGGCTAGGTTATAGTCTGAGGGAAAAACAGGTTGTAGAAAATGTTTGTAGGAGAGGCAATGGCGGTATCTTAGGGTTTCTATTGCTGTGAAGAGACACCATGACCAGGGAAACTCTTATAAGCAAAACATTTAATTGGGGTGGCTCACTTACAGTTTCAAAGGTTCAGTCCATTATCATCATGGTGGGGAGCATGGCAGCATGCAAGCTGACATGGTGCTGGCTACAACTTGATCAGAAGGCAACAGGAAGTGGACTAACACAGTGGGCAGTATCTTGATCATAGAAAACCTCAAAGCCTGCCCCTACAGTGGCACTTCCTCCAACAAGGCCATACCTACTTCAACAAAGCCACACCTCCTAATAGTGCCACTCACTATGAGCTTATGGGTCGAGTTACATTCAAACTACCACAGGTGACATTCACACAGATCTGGATGTACTGCATGTTAGGAGGCAGAACCCTGGGTCCTGGTACATCTATGTGCAGCATAACCCAAGGAGCAATACTTGGAGTCATTGGATCTTCATGCTTTCTGGCCACAGTGAGATGTTGCCAGGTCAACAAAGCCAAACATGCTTGCCTGGCTACAGTATAGATTGGAGATNTGACATTGAAATCCTAGAAACTCATAGTGGGCCACAGCCAACACTCCTGGCAAGAGGGATTGCAAGGTAGTCCTCTGAGAGGACAGAATAGCAGCACCATTCCTAACCATGCTGGGACAACTATTCTTTTCTTTTCTTTTCTTTTCTTTTCTTTTCTTTTCTTTTCTTTTCTTTTTTCTTTTCTTTTCTTTTCTTTTCTTTTTCTTTTCTTTTTTCTTTTCTTTTCTTTTCTTTTCTTTTCTTTTCTTTTCTTTTCTTTCTTTTCTTTTCTTTTCTTTCTTGGCTGGAGTTCTGGCAGACAGGGCTCCACTGACCAGGCAGAGAAGTAAGCTTCCTTCTGAGTTGTCTCATGGACAAGCTGCTGTTTTCAGAAGATGATTTTTCCTTGTTCAAGGATCCAATTTACAGAAACCACTAATGGTTCTGGTTTCAGATATAGTGGAGAGCAGGATAGTATCACAGTGTCCCAAAATTAAGTGGCATGCCCTTCCTGATAGACATCATTAATTTATAATTTTCCATTTAATAATATGGCCATTGTGGGATTTATTTAATTCAGTAAAATACACTATGCTCTATATTGTTGCTTTCTAACTTGAAAAGTAAATATAACAGGGTAATCTCACTTATTTTAACATCATTTTATTATTACTAAAATACATTCAGTAAAAAATTTTTCAATAGGAATTAAGGGGAAATGNGATACAAACTAGAACAACATTCACATATAAAAATGTTTCATAGACACACTTCTAACAACATACACACACACACACTAACAGAGGGGGAGATTGAAAGAGAGAGAGGAGAGAGAGAAAGAGAGAGAGAATTGATTTCTTGGGTAGAAACTTTGACTTAGTTCAGCATTATTTGCTTCATACTGAATCAGAGCAGTGCATGTGAAGGACTGTTGGGGAACAGCTTTTCGTACTCAGAATTCAATTGAAAATAAAGTTATGATTCATAGTCAATGTCTATCAAATGCTATTAGGTGAATTCACATGGCCTTTACTGAATGCATCCTTCTCCAACCAGAAGAATACTACAGGATTTAATAATATATATTTTAACATAAAGCACAGTTCACAAAACTTAGTCATNTCTAATTATAACTAAATAAAAACAACAGTACTTCTGTTATCTGTACTATATATTTATATATTTGCACTCTATTCAGACTATATAGTTCAAAATATAATACACTAAAGTTAGGATTTGGAAACATAATTTTGAAATATTTCATTTCAATTTTTTGATATTTATTACAAGAAAAATAATTTTCACCTTTTTGTTGTTTTCTAAATTGTTTTAAACATNATTCTTTATTGATTCTTTGGAAATTTCACATAAAGAACCCTAACCCTGCTCACCTCCATATCTGCAGCTCACCCCTAGAGTATGCCCTCCCAACAAATTAATTAAAAACAAAACAAAACAACAACAAAAACAAAACAAACAAAAAACCCACATAGATCTTCCATCTTTCCAACGCCTCTTCATTCATCCTAGAGGCATCAGGAGCTGCGGTGTGTCATTTCATCCAATCAGCTCCCCCCACAGAATATTTATCACAATGAGGCATTGATCTGGTTCAAAGCCTCTGGTTTCTGGTACGCCATCATCACTGGGCTCTCACCTGTCGTTGCCCCGCGTCATGGAGACCCTGCGGTTACTGCTCCATAACACCAGTCCCTTTGTGCACTCCAGCAGGTCATAGATGGGATAGCTGCTGGGGAGGGGGACAACCCAAGGCCCAGGATGTGGGTCTGGGTAGCAGCTGAGCTGGTCAGAGGAGGCCGTTGGGACCACCCCCTCAGGTGAGGGGCAGAGTCAGCTCTCCTAGGCCCATGNCATCAGGTACAGTTTTCCCAAGCCTGTGGTGAGGGTTGGGGCCATCTCTTCCTAGTGCTGGGGCCAGCTCTTCCATGGGGGCGGGGTGTGGTGTGGTGGGGTGGTACGGTGCCAGCTCTCCTGCTTCAGTGTCCAGCGAGGGCAGGACCAGCAATGCCGGGGTCAGTGAGGGATAGGGCTGGCTCAGCCTGACCCTTGGATTTNAAGACACATAGTTCCTATGACCTCCCTGTGCTAACAGAAGCCATAGACATCAGCCCAGACCCTGGATGCTGTGGACCACAGATCCAGACATTTGAAGCAGACTGTTAAGATTAGTAATACAATAGAATTAGCATAAATTCAATATCTATAATAAAATAATGGAAACAGGTAAAAGAGACAATGAGAAGAAAACAGTAAAGCCTGTGTCTCATCTAAGAAAAGTCATATAATAGCCATAATCCCAACCAATTATTATTATTATCAATGTAAATTTGAAAAAGCAAACACTGTCTGTGGACTCACCCGTGTGTTAATAGGCTGTGTTGTTCGGTAGTAGTAATGGTTGTGGTTTCCTCTCTATAAAATTCATTCANTTATCTCCCCAGCCACAAGCCTGTTGTGAAGAACGGCCAATAGGTCTAGGGCTCTGACCAGTTTGAAACAATTGACTNCACTCAGTCCCCGATGAGTTAATTTTAAAAGTATTTGAGTTTGTGGTTTGCTTCTTCTTCTTCTATCTTACTACACTCCCCCTTGGAAATCCTGTTACATAATGTCCTATCACCTTCTCTGACCCATCATGCCCTTTGCTTTCCACTTGAGTGTTCTCTCCCTGTAACCTGTGACCCATTTTATGAAATGCTTTGTGACCCCAACTCTCAAGTCTCAGCTGTTCCTTTTATTACTCAGGCCTTATATTGAATCCATGTCTAAGAACCTCAGATAATGTTTCCATCACAAAGAAAAGAAAATCTCTAAAACAAGAAATCAACAGACAATTTTTTTCAGTTCATACTCCTGAAATAAATACAGATATAATTTCATGATAAGGTACTGTGAAAATATAAAACACAGAGATAAGATATTTCAATTCTGATTATTTGATATAGGATCTTAATAACCAGCAATATTATTTAACACTCACCCTGAAAATAGCAACTAGCAAATGGTTACGGAGTGCTGGTGATTTAGTTGATTAAACATGGTTCATAATAGTAAAATAGTCATTACAATAAACAAAAAGTTCCTGAGAAACATCAGTAGCAAAACAATTTAAAATAAATTGTCTTTGGCTGTATAATATTTTTAAAATAATCATTCCAATTCATGAAAATATAGATGTATTACTTAATAAGGATTAATCAATCAACCATTTTCAGAATATCTGGTTGTAATTAATGAGTTAATTAACAAATATTATTAATCAAGTAGACCATAAAGTGCTCAATATAAAACAAATTNTATTTGTAACTGTCAAAAAATGAGTTACAATGATAAACATATGAAGACCCTCTATGTAGTCCTCTAGTTTATTTTTTAAAAATATCTTCAATTACAAAATATTATCTCTTCTTAAAGTATACTCCACTACACACAAAATATGAAATGTATACTTTATTATTTCTAAAAANTAGGCATTCGAAACATTTGTTTCAAATTGCAATCATTTAAGTTTCATTGCCCCATCAATTCCTTTATATTATTGGCCTTAACCAAATGCAGCTAGGGGAAGAAAG
>LZPO01027780.1:2512-23477 GCA_001675575.1 Neotoma lepida | reverse complement strand
TNNNGNNNNTTTTTTTTAACCCATGTGCCACCTTGCTCTCCTCCTCAGGCTTCAGTATTTCTTGCTGTGAGCAAAATATTTGGGATTAAAAATTATTTCTAAAATTAAATACTAGTAGTACAATGGACCAGATATATTGGAAAATAACTANGCAAAGAATTATAACCAATCAAGGGAAGCAAATTCTCATAANCAATATATAAAAACACATGAGGAACACATCCAATCTTTATGATATCTTTGTAATAAGAGTTGAGTTTCACCTACAACATAAGTGAAGTTTAAGAAAGAAATAATAGGGATTAGAAAGCTGTTTCAACAGATAACAGTGTTTGTTTCTCTAGCNGAGGACCAGAATTTGGTTCCCAGCAACCAAGCTAGGCCACTCATAACTACCTGCACCTCCAGCTTCAGGGAATATGATGCCCTCTGTCCTCCATGAGCCCTTAACTCACCTGCACACACACATAAATAAACACTATTACCAATATAATTATCTAATCTTTCTAAAACATATTCTGGCAATANTCCACAGCACTATCTAAGTATCCTATGCCTCAGAATTTATTCCTTGGAGATCATCAGAAATAGACACAAGAGTTTTGTTAAAACTCTTGTTAGATACTGTACTGGTAACTAAAATAACAAAGCATTAGAAATAACATCACTAAACAAATAATATCATTAAACATCATTAAAAAAAGCATTAGACATAACAAACTTTTATAAATAAACAATGATTAACCTGTTTCATGAAATATTAATCAGTTATTTGATTTCCTTTGAGTAATTGGATCAAATGTACTTATCACATTTATATTTATCAAATGATGATAGTCATTAACCGGAGGCATTTATCACATTTACTGTTTTTCTATATGGTTCATNTATTCTTCTTTTAGGAGTATAATATTAAAACATAACCTTATTAGGGTATTAATCTAGGAATGAAAATAAAAAAGATTCAGAGAAATTAAGTGATAGAGAAAGGAAAAGAGTGTGGAAGAGAGACAGAGAGAGAACAAGGTACTAGGAGAATACAAGAAAACTTTGACAAAAAAANCTGAATCAAAGTCAAGGCATTCTTCAGTGTACTCTAAGGAAAGATATGAAGGATGAGCATGATAAAAAGTGTTTAGAAGAACATTTCAGCTAGAGGTAAAATCATACGNAAATATATAGAAAAGAGAAGCATGTACATTTCTTTATAGTATGATCTGGTGTATGAAATGCTCCCTGGAAGCTACACATGATGTCTTATGAGAAGTNCATTTTTCTTGATATCAAAACATATTTCCCAGCTTTTAAAATTCATTGTTAAAATAAATATGATTTGATTTTATGTTAGGAAGCATTTACCCTATACATTTTCAGGAAATGCTAATGATCTAAGGAGGCTGAACTTCCAAAGAAGTAATCGATGTTTAAATTCATTCTGTACATGGTTTGGTTCNTGAGTTCTTTCCTGTATTAAGTACATTAGCATCAACATTGGTATATTAATCTATCAGCCTGGCTCACATGCTTCATCTCTTAAAATCTCTGACTTCCCGTGGCAGATCCTGGAATTAACTGGAAGGTTATATGCTGAATTGCTACCTAGAAGCATGTGTTTATCTCATACAATGCAGGGTCACAAGGCAATCACAAAATATAAAGACTGGACAATTTATTTACCCATTTGAGTGGCAAAAGAGAACTNAATATTTGCTTTAAGGACTGCACACCCCACCCTCAAAACTGGTTTTCTTGCCAGCTGTATATAGGTGACTGACTGGGTCATGGGAAATAAAGCTGTGACAAGCAACACATTGGGTTGCAAAGCTGAGCAACCTATCATTGTACTGCAATGTGGGTATCCAATTTTTTTCAACATTCTGATCCTTGAATCTTATTATTGAACAGAAAGGCTGTAAATGAGTTGTTTGAGGTTGTTCTAGTTTGTTCCTCTGTTTTTGTGTTGAAAGCCATGACCAAAAGCAACTTGGAGAGGAAAGGGTTTATTTCAGCTTACAGCTTACAGTCTTTCATTGAGGAAGATCAGGGTAGGATCTCAAGGCAGGAGCCTGGAAACAGAAACAGAAATAGATGCAATGGAGGAATATTGATTACTGGTTTGCCCTGACAGATTTGCTCAGGTCTTTTTTTGTATATTCTGAAACTACCTCCTCAGGGTTGGCACTACCCACATTGTCTGGGCTCTCTCTCATCAATCAGTAATCAAGAAAATGCCTCAGAAGGCTGCCTACAAGCTGATCTTATAGAATTAAATTCTTAAATATGATTCTTCCTCACCAAATATATCTAGGTTTGTGCCAAATTGGATGTCAAGCAGTACAAGGAGTTAGGGAGATAGATCAGCCATGAAAGTCCTAGCTACACCAGTGTGAGGGCTGGAGTTCAGATCCCCAAAACCCACTAAAGTGTGAGTTACATGGGGTGCCCACTGTAATTCCAGGCTTAGAAAACTGAGACCAAGTATCCCTAGAGCCATCTGGCTTGCAGAATTTACCGTACAGTGAGCTCTAGGTTTGATCCAGAGACTGAACATGAACTTCTGGCCTACACAACTACACACACATGTGTACCCACATATCTGGGAAAATGAGCACACACATGTACACCACATGCACAGAAAAAAATGGACTTTGATCAGCAACATCATTGTACCTTATAAAGTCAAAATTTTGTATGCATCCTTCGAACTAATTATTGCATACTGTGCTGGTGTGGGGAGGGATGAGAGATACTCTGGTACTCTCCAGAATGTTGAACTCCTATTTGTGCAGATATCAACAGAGTCGTGTGTGTGTGTGTGTGTGTGTGTGTGTGTGTGCCTTCAGTGCCAGTGAGCCATATGGTTAGGACAGATGAAGAAAAGACCATACTTGAGCTCTGGAAGTCAGACTGGCTTATTGGAGATAACATATGAGCACTTGAAGAAGTAGGAGACTGGAGACTGTGGAGAGAGCTCCAGTGTTGAGGTTCTGAGTTCAAATATCCAGGCCCCAAATAAAGTTAGGCTCAGTAGTACGATCTCAACATGAGTACCCCTATTGAAAGATAGGACATTGAGACAGGAGAATTTACAGAAACTCCTGGGACAGCTAGCCTGTTGTGTACAGAAATGAACAAGAGACCCTGACCAATAAGTTAGAACTTACACCTGAGTTTATCCCCTGACTTCCACAAGTGTATTGTGCATGTGCTTGTACACACACACACACACACACACACACGCACACACGCACACACGCACACACACACACACACACATGCCAACTTTTACAAAAGGAAGAGATATAGGCAAACAGAAAGTGACCATACAAAGATCACTTCATTGTAGGCAGACATTTTGCAATGTAATCACACTATTTCTTCACTTACTGATACTATTCCATCTTTGTTTTAAGTAGTTCACTGTGTTGTTATTAATGCTTTGTTCTAGTTTTATACAAAATTCTATGGTGCAATTCTTATATATGGTTAAGGTCAAGAAAACTTTCATGTTTCCATGTGGCAGTCCCTTGTTTTTTATGTACCACCTTAACTCTATTAGTTTATCTTTGATGTGTGATAATTATTGAAATCATAGCAAGTCAAAATAGAACAGTGTTTCTAGGTCCACAGACCAATGTGTATTAGTGAGGTCTTCTGCTTCAGGGTCTCAATAATGTTACATCAAAGTTATTAGTGCATAGTTGGCCTTTTATTTAGGCTGCCAGCTCACAAATAGTAACACATAGACTTATTTTTAATTTTGAAAGCTTGGCCATTAGCTTAGGCTTGTCTCACTAGCTCTTTTAACTTAAATTAACCTGTTTTTATTAATCTATATTCTTCCATGTGGCTTGGTTATCTCTAGTCTGTACTNTATGTCCAACCTCTTCAGTGCCTCCCTGGAATCTCCATACTGCCCATCCTGCTTCCTCTGAGTCTGCCTGGTGACTCTACCTTTCTTCCTCCCAGAGTCATCTCTGTCCTCGGTATTCCTGCCTAAACTCTTCCTGTCTAGCTATTGGCCATTCAGCTTTTTATTGCACCAATCAAGGCAACACATCTTCACACAGTGTAGAAATATTCCACATTTACCACATTTTTTTTCTGCCTAGCTATTGGCCATTCAGAAGGCACTTTATTAAAACAATCAGAAGGCATGCTGGCAAAACACATCTTCACAGAGAAAATAAATATTCGGCAACATTAATGCAACTAAGCATGGATGGTGATACATGCCTGTAATCCCATCTCTTAGAAGGCAGAAGGACCAGGAATCAAGATCATCCTCAGCTACATAGTCAATTCAAGGCCAGCCTGGGAATCACGGGGGCCTGACTCTGATAAGAACAATCAAAAGATATTACTGACCTAAACAGAAGTTTAAGATGAACAAATGATAGAGGAGGATCACTGGAAATCATTTACTTAGACTCTGGGAAGAGTCAGCTCCTCCTCNACTGTGTGATTAGAGAAATTAATTCCTCCCTGGTTGTCAGGGGTGATGCTGAGTCTCCATCTGTGTTCATCACATGGTAGCTGGCTTCATTGAAAGCAGTGAGGTAGACAATCCGTTTGCAACAGCAAATATTAGAATCACCTGTTGTTTAGGTACAGCCTGGGATGCCAACAACTTGGGTGCATTCTGTTGGTTTCAATGAGAAGGAAATAAACCACAGTTTGAGTATCATGTAGAAGAGACCACTTTCAAGGATTTTGTAATTTTACAAAAAAATGTGTTACCTGGACATGGGGGTACACATCTATTGTCTCAGAATTGGGGAGGTGGAGGCAGGTGGATCAAGAGTTCTAGATTGGCACTCTAGAGCAGTGGCCTCAACCTTCAGGTCAAGACTCTTTTGGGGGTCAAGTGACCCTTTTACAGGGGTCACCTGAGACCAATGGAAAACACAGATATTTACATTATGATTCATAACAGTAGCAAAATTATAGTTATAAAGTCTCAACAAAAATAAATTTATGGTTGGGGTTCCACAACGTGAGGAACTGTTTTAAAGGGTTGCAGCATTAGGAAGGCTGAGAACCACTACTCTCTAGTGTATAGAGTCTGTTTCCCACATAAGTTTGCTTGGGATATGTAAATTATTCTGAGAATATGTCTTTATATAACACTACTAGTTTCCTGTTAGTGCAGTCTGAGCTCTGGATTTCTTAACTGAGTGTACGATGTTGAATATGACTTCGATCCTGCCCACCTCTTATTCCAATATGTGATACATGGGGGGATCAGACCCAAAGCTTTCTAAAGCTAATGCATTTTTACAGTTCTTTTTAGGCCATGTGTGGTGACATCTACCTTTAATCCCAACACTTGGAGGCTGAAGCAAGTGGATCTCTGTGAGTTCCAGACCAGCCCTAGTCTACATAGAAAGTGAGACCACTTCTCAAAAGAATTATTTCACATTTTTAGTGGGGTGTGTGTGCGTGTGTGCGTGTGTGTATGCTTTGTACACATATACACAGGCACATATCTCACAGAGTGAGAACTTGGAGAAGTCAGTCATTTGGTCCCTGGGTCCCTGAACTCAGGTTGTCAGGTTTTTATCCCAGGTGCCTTTACTAGCTGAATCATCTCACAAGCCTCTAAGGTTAGTGTTGCCATAATATAATTTTCTACATTGCTGTGTATACATGTGGGTGTATGTGTGTGAGCTTGTGAGTGTGTGATTTCTGGATATATATGTGCAACAATGCATGTGTACAGATCAGAGGACAAACTTGGATATCAGCCCTCATCACACACCAAGTTTGTGCTCACCACTGCACATGTCAACACAGCTGATCCAGGAGCTTCTCCTGCATCTGCATCTCATCTTGCCATACAAACACTTGGAGGTAAGCACGATGAAGACCACATTTAGATTAGCTTAGATACTTGTGTTTGAACTTAGGGCCTCATGTTTATGCAACAAGCAATGAGCCATCTACCAAGTTCTTCTATGGAGAATACTTCATTAAATACACCAAATACAATAATCTGAATGTCTTAGTTTGGAAAAATAAGGCTAAAGCAAGTTCCTGTCCAACCACAGAATTTGTTAAGATGGAAATTAGGACAATGGTTGTTCGATACAGAACAAAATATGCCATTTTAAAATATGACTGTTCACAGTGATGCTGTATTGATTTTTTTCAAAGGTTTTACAGTGCCTCTGGTACTCTGTTGAAGCCTAATTGCACAATCTGTAACATGCAGAACTCTGCAGACACAATCTAAGGCAGTGTTCTTGGGTCACTCAGAGAAGCAACCTCACTACAAGAAAAAAGTGATAGAAGTGTGGATTGCTCAGACCTGTGGAATGGACACATTTCTGTGTTTGGTATCCTGACATTACACAATGTTGTATCCACATTCATTGGAGCCCTTGTGTGGTGATTGTGTTTAGGGAATACTAAATATGAGGTCCTTCTATAAGCACACCACTTCTATAGCATTACAAATAGTGTTGATTCACACTGTAAGAGAATTTTTGTGACATTTTCTGCAGAAGAAAAAGCATTTGAAAAGAAAGCTTGCTTAGTTTTCCATAATTATGACATGTGCAAAGGTATAAACACAGCAAATCTCTAGAAGGTTTGAGAAAGCAGTCCACCTGCTACTTTGTGCATCAAGCACACCGTGGAGACGTGCCTGGAGAACATTCATTCACCTCCCATTGACCTGTCCTTGTCAAATGCATTCCTTAGAAGCTGCTGCTACTAAGGTTTCCCTTCTTCCTCTTCTCTTCATTTTCTTCCTTCCCTCTTCTTCTTTACCCCTCCCGTCCTGTCTTCTCCTCTCCTCACTTCCCCCTCTTCTCCTCCTCCTCATCTTTTCCTCCTTCTCATCTTCCCTTCTACTTCCTCCACTCCTCTTCTGCTCCCTCCTCTCCCAATATCTCATCCTCTTTCTCTCTTCCTCTTCTTCCGCCTCTTTTTCCTCTCCCCTCCTCCTCCTCTCCTTCTTAATCCTCCTCCCCATCATTCTCTCCCTCTTCTCTCTCCTCCTTATACTTATCTGCTTCCTTCCCTTCTTTCCCAAAGCCTCGAATTTATACTTTTTGGAAACGATCAGTGTGGAGTAGGATTTCTGGTTGTATGATTACAATGACATGTACAAAATTTGATTTGTATATGTCTATGGTTATACAGACATAAGCAAAATTTCCCACCACAGGACATATCAAGTACTGGGCAGTCAAGATAGCTCAGTCCACATCTGCAGAGATCCAAATGATATTGTATGTTCTTCCAGAGAAGGAAGCAAGTATACTAGTATGCAAAAATGCTGAGTAGGCAGGAAATCCTGCAGGAATCAGTGGGGAGAGAGGCTTGTCTTTCTTTTGGGTGAGAAATACATGAAGGACCCTAATGACAAGTGAGCAGAGAGGGGTCTGGTCACTCCTCACAAGATAGGACTGTTAATCTATATGCTCTGACACTATTCCAATCTGGGTAACTGTTTTCTGTCTTTCTAAATCACCCCCTTTACATTTGTGTTGAAAACATCTCACTTTCTCTCCAAAATGAATTACACCGTCTCCTTCACTCAGAGGCATCTTTGAAGGGTGCAAGTGTAAATTTATTAGGTAAAAAGTAAGACACTGTGTATCCCCAAGGCTATTATCATCATTACTCAGCATTTATCTTTTTTTTTTCTATCAAGCTCTTGTACCATGCAACACAAGCTCTCAATTCTTTTCCTTAGATTGAAAAAAATCCATTTTATCATTGGTTATCATATATTTTTATTTTAATAGCATAAGTTAATTTCATCCCACAAAGCAACAGCCATTTTTTTAAGTATGTACCTGGGGTTAGGAAGCATTTTGGAAAGTTTCACCTAGAGTTCTAACCTTTTAAAATAATAATAATAATAATAATAATAATAATAATATTAATAATCTCCCTTCCTACTTCCCAAACATTTTTCAAATCAACCCCAGAATGAGCTGAATAGCATCCCAGGGAGATGTCTGAAGTTTTAGCCTGCATTTATTAGTTTAAGATAAACCTANTAAAACAAACACAAGACAAAGGAAGACCACTCTTGATATATAACCCAGAGACAAAGAGAAAGTCAAGTTTCTTTAACCTGACACTTGGACTTGCTGGCCTTACCTTAGACTCGATCACAAAACCTGAGACAGGTAAAATGAAACTATTATCAGTTGGCCATGTGTTGTATTTGAATGTCAAGTGTCCTGCACTGCCTCAGGTATTTACACGGTCTTCCCTGATCTGATGTTTGGGAAAGTTGTGGAACTTGAGGTAGATGAAGCCTTATGGAAAGAAATGGTTCACTGATGGTTTTGTTGCCCAACATTTCTTCCACTCACTTCCCAGAGCAACCAGCTCCTTACCATAGGTGCCATGTGATGAGGAGCTCCCACGCAGCCTTGCTTTCCCCGCTGTGATGAACAGTATCTCCTTGAACTGTGAGGCAAAGTAANCCCTTCCTCCCTTAAGTTGCTTTTGTCAGCTGTTCTTTCTAGGCAAGGAGACAAGTAACTAATTCATCATGCTATGGAGTTAAATGGATTTCCTATCCTTTTCTGAAAGTGATCCAACTCTGTGGCCAGTAGAGCTATTAAGGGAAACCTTGAGTAGAGGAAGGGACAAAGGGTAATTTAGTGGGGTGTGGGATGTGTAAAAGACTATCTCAAAGGCCCCCTCCGAATGCTCACACATCTGTTTCAACTTCTTTCATGTGACTCTCACTCAGTTAAAGACTTTTTATTTTATACTTCTTATTTAAGTGACCAGTCCCCTGCTTACCCATGGCCTATTGCAAATCCCTTGGACATTTTTGTTATAGTCTCAGCGATATTTCCACATAGAACTCAACAATGCAAAAATAACCTTAACTTCCTTAAGTTGAAGGAAGGCTTCACAAAGCATTTTTTTATTCTGCTAAGTCTTTTCTCTAATATAATCTTAAAATAGCCCCCATAAAATTGCTGAGAGACCCGTGGGAGTTTAACACATGTATTGAAGGAGAAAATTAACCACGTGTGGTGTACAAAGAACACACTGATTGAAAGGTGCTATATACATGAGAGATATTTTTTTTCTTTTCTGTTAACACTCAAAGAGTTTTGTTGAAAATTGACCATGCTATATGTCTATAGATAGAAGACACTGGAATTTTTAAATGCGTGATTCAGGCTTGTGTAGGAGTAGAGAGTGGATCTTGATTTTGATACACCACAAGCTATCAAATTTACCAAATGAGAATATTAGCATTGTTTAAAGTCCAGTTTCATTTTGAGAATTTGGGATGAGAGTTTTCTTCTACAGTCTTATAATAGAGTGACTCAGTTCAGTTGAAAAAAACATCTTGTTTCTATCATATGTTTTTGTGTTCTTTTCCTGAAACTTTCTTTAGTTAAATTCCTAATATCCTGCAGAAGATGCACTGTGTGAGTCAACAGGAAATTACTCTAACGCCAGATTCATTCAATAGGACTTTCTAGTCAAAATGGTAGTAAGAGTCAGTATGAAGAGCTCATGGGTTGATCAATCTAGAACATTCCAAAGAGTATTTAAGTCACTGAAATTTCNATCGCCTGCATCATGGAACATATATGTTTTCTATTATTAATCCAAATGGGAAAGAATTTAAATATTGAGTATTTTAATGGCATAGAAAATATATTCCATTGTAGATAACATAAATGCAATAGTGCTGAAAACTGAACTTGGAAGAGTAATATTTCACAGGGTCAAGCTAGTGATTCCATTTTAAAATAGNATAATCAAGTAGAGGAAATTACTGTACAGTTCAGGGAGTATTTTGCCCATGGTTTCTGAATCACTATAACATCATTTATATATAAAGCTAAAGGCAAATATCACTTCAACTAAAAATTCCCCAGAGGATTTATTAGAACAGTAAACTTTTAATATTCATAAAAAGAAACAAACCAAAATGAAAACCAACACATTTAGCACACACAGTCAAATATAACTGGAAGAAATTGACAGCAAAGGTCATTCTCAGATTTTAAGCCATATTCCAGGTATTTGGGGCTTAAACCCTTTTTCCTCACACTAATTTGTATCCATCTTTGTTTGCAAGCATTCATATTTGTATTCTGTGGCAGAATTTCTGGTGTACCACCAAAGAAACCCATCCAATGAGCAGCATGCTGCATCCTGAAACCCCTTGTTTAGCTCAGCCCATCATTCATACTCAGGTATTATGATGCTAAGAGACAAGAGCTATATAATGAGCATGACATGACAAGATATGATACATCAGTTGGGAATGTTTGGAAAAGGATACAGTTTGGAGCTTGAAAGGTTTTTCCTTTGGAACAAAAAGTTTTCTTTTTTAATTTGGTTTAGAAGAAAAGCCATATAAAGAATGAAAATGGGATCCAAAAGTGAAAGAGGAAAAAAAATCACAGTATTGACCCATGTTGCTTGCTGAGTTATAAGGAAACTGAAATTGCTGTCAGGAGAGTATGGTACCCAGCTGAGAACCTGAAAACTTTGAGGAAAATGCTCAAAGTGAGACCACTGCTTATAAATCTTTCCTACTGGTGAACTCTTCCAAGCTACAAAGAGAAGGACAGAGAACTGGACTGATCCTCATTAAGCTTNGGAAGTGTACAGTGGCCCTCAAAGCGATTCAGTTCTAGAAGTGAGGACTAATCTTGAGGGAGGTAGACAAGTGACATTCACCATCAAATTCTGCAACAGAGAAAGATACCTCTCTGTTGGTGTGAAATCCTTTTATATGTAACAATTGTCTCTCACAACACTACGACAAAAATGCTGTAAAGGTCAGGATTTTAATGAGATTTTAAGCTTCATTCATCATTTAAGGATGAAATCACTTGTATAAAATTTTCATCAATTATTTTAAAATTTCTGACAAAATTTTTCCGGGAATGAGTATGGATATTTTTACATAAGTACTTCATTCCATATTTAGATGACAGGATTCCATACCAAGATGGGGTTATCTTGCTCTGTTTTCAGCTTGTTGACCTCAATTCCAACACTTACAAAAACAAATGCAATTAAGATATACAATTAGATAAATTCTTTGTCTGTACATCTCTCAATATGTCATGTACGATCGTGTGTGTGTGTGTGTGTGTGAGAGAGACATACAGAGAGAAAGAGAGAGACATACACACACACACACACACACACACACACACACACACAGAGAGAGAGAGAGAGAGAGAGAGAGACCTGTGCTTGCTGGTGGAGGTCAAAGGAAGAGCTCAGGTGTCATATTCTATCCTTCATCTCTTGAGATGGGCTCATGACTGAACCTATATCTAAGGTATTGGTCATCAATCCCCAGAGATCCTGTCTCTGATCTGCCCACTGCTGAGGTTACATGTCAGAAAGCTACGGTGCTGGGAATTTGAATTCCTTTCCCTACCTTTGTTTACCAAGCACTCTTGACCACCTAGACATCTCCTCAGTCTCCAATTTGTTCAATTCTAATTTTTCTGTAGTCATATTGAAATACTGGATGAAGGCTATCAAAAGTTCCTCCTTGTACATAAATATCTCTAGTTTCTTGGATGGTGTAATCTCAATTACTTTAGAAACCCCACTTACTATTATCTAAGTGAGATAGGTCCTGCTAGTCCCCATGTTAAATGTGGTTATCTACTTATGGCTCAATGATTATTTAAATCTTTAGGATATTTAAAACATTCGAGTGTAGCATGAAAATTCATTATTAAATTTATTACTACATACCACATAGTATGTCAAGGAAAGAAATGCTATGTATCTCACACAAAATCAATGTTTCTAAATGTGAAAGTCACATGTTAAGGAGATGGCAGGGCCAAATCACCCAATAAAAACAGTTACATGTTTTAATCTGGTAATAAGTATAGAGGTGACATTGCTTTCACTTCTCCTACATCCTTCCTCAGGTCTGCCGGAGTTATTTATTTATATGTAGCTAAAGCTCCGTTGAGCTTTACTACTTGAACTGGCCTGAGNTTGACTTTAGACAAAGTAAAAGGGAAGCCAGGAACTCAGTGTAAAATCTACCTGCCTGAGACGCAGAGCAAAAGCAATGTTAAATCTGATGTTAAGTAGTACAAGATTCTTTTCCACATTAACCACAAGATACACAACTTTGAAGATGTTGTTGAAATAATCTCTGAATTTAGACTTTCTGACATGAAAACACACAGGTTATCCCAATTGACCAAGACATCTTTTTGCGAAAAGATACTGAATTATGTGTAAATGTCTGATGATAAGAAACTAGATTTTTTATCTTTCTAGAATTTATACAGTTGTGAGACACGAACATGTTCACAAATCACAGAAGAATTTGAATGAAAACAGTGCCACAAACACAAGACTACACCTTGCCAGCTGAGTGTCCTCATTTTTTTTTAGTTAAGGAAAATTTTATTTATTTTACATACCAACTACAGAATCTCCCCTTTTCCCTCCTCCCACCGCTCCAGGCTCCCCCTCCCACTAATAAAAGTGTATTTCTCTACTTGCTTCCAATTCTCTTTCAAAGCCTACAAATAAACATGAGTTAGATGCACGTTTTCAATCCATAGATTGTTCAAACACAACTCAATAGAATTCAGTTTAACAGAGAAGTGGTATTTAAACAGCATCCTTTGATGTTATCAATATTATTTATTTTATGTACCAATATGTGTCTTTATGTCTCCACATGTATAATATTTTCCACCTTCTCTTCAAAGTCCAATCTCCTTTTCCTTTTACTCAGGAAGGTCGTGATTCTCTAGAGCTATTGTAATTGGATGTAATCCAAAGCAATAACTTTTGGGAGATGTATCAAGACTGTAGAATTTCTCTTCATTTGTTCCTCACCTGAGAAGTGGCAATTGGCTTCACCAACCTTACTATGAACCTCTCCGAATAGAAAATGAACTTCATCAAATTTTAGGTGATGTCATCAAATGAAAAATGATTGCCAGAACCTGAAGATACCATTTTGGGAGTGATACTTTGAATTGATTTTTAATCTGTGTCCTTTTCACTTCTTCACCTTACAAAGACTTCACNGAGAGGNCCTGCTCTGCTCCAGGAGTAAAACATGTCTTACTACTATTGACTTACCAGCTACAAACACAAAGGCACTGAGTGTGGCAAATGCTGCTGACATTTGGAAGCAATTGTTTCACTTTTCATCATTTGATGTCTTTGTGATAATAATGTCATTGTTTATAGCAGTGGAAAGCTTTAACACCTGCCTTGTGTTCTGGGGAGAAGGCTCAGAGGGTAAAGTGCTTGCCATGAAAATATGAAGACCAGAGTTTGAGCCCCCATAACCTATTTAAAGGTCGAGCATGTATGGCATCTCAATATTCAGGATTGGAGACTTGGGGTCCATTTAGAAGCCAACTAGCTGGACAAGCTAAACCCTTGAGAGTCCCTGCCTCAGTATATAAGGTTGAGAGTGATCAAGGAATGCATTCAGTAGCACTCTCTAGTCCTTGAAGTGCTAAACAGGCAGGTTAGAAATAACCTGCGTGAATAAGCACACACACACACACACACACACACACACACACACACAGTGTTTGTTTTTAAATTTATTTTAGTTTTGTTTTGTTTCCTGCAGCCTAGGCTAGCACTAAACACTCTGTATAGAAGAAGATGGCCTTGGACTTCTGTACTTTCTGCTTCTACCCTTCCAGGGCTGGGGGTTACAGGCATGTTCTGGCACATCTGGTGTATATGGTACTGGGAATCATACTCACAATTTTGCACATGCTAGGCTGCCACTTTTACAACTGGGCTACATTCCTCAGCCCAAGATTGATTAGCAAGTTTCTGTACTTATAACTCAATAATAAGTTTGGGAATAGTCTAGTATCCCTAATATTTTAATAATATTTCTTAGAGAAGGAAAGTGAAGGGATATTCTGGCAGCCTAGAGGGTTCCGAAGCTCTTGTAAGGAAGGAAGAGTAGCTGAGATGAGTTCCACTTTCCCTGTAAAGAACAGAGATGGTGTACAGTGACCAGAATGAATTCCACCAGACCTGAGCAAGCATAGTACCACACATGTCTCAATAAGAAACTAAAACCGCAAACAGACCAGACCACTTTCATGGAGAAGTGGAGGGCCTCCATGCCTCTCAGAACGATGTGGCCTATCAGAAAGATGCAGAGAAAGAAGACCCATTGCTAAAGTACAGAAAGATCTTTGCTGGTGTGAAAAATGTCACATGCAGTTATAGGCTCACCCTCCAGGTGTTTAGTAGTCACCTCATTCTGTGAATGGAATGGAAGGAATGTACTCAAAAAAAGTTTGATAGAGTCACTGAAATGCTAAGTGGGTAGGATGGAAATAACCTCATTCTCCAAAGAGTACATGTGTCTGAACTTAGACATATGGGAACTAAACTCTAGACAGATAAAATAATGTATAAAAATTATATCATTTAATATTAAATGTTTTTCTATTCTGAACTCAAAAGACTACAAACAAAGTGTAACTTGAGAAATTGGTTCAAACACTTCCTCAGCTAATAGCTTTGATTTGTTTCCCTGTCTCCTCTCNGTGCCTCTGCAATGTGAGGTGTCATAACCAGGTCTTTCCTCTTACACTTGGTTTCTTCTCTTCAGCTTCTGAGAAGTCATAGGTCCCTATTCTTGGTGCATTCATTTCCAGCTTGATGGATCTTTTCTATTTGTCTCTAACTCTCTGGTTTTTGTTTGTTTGTTGTACAATAGTGTAAATCTAGAGAAAAAAATATATTAATAACTCTGAAGGTTGTAGGAACTGATCCTGTATCTAAGTCACCACATAAAACCCCCTTTTATCACTGTATCCAAGTATTTGTTCTTGCACAATTTAGGACAAAAAAGAAAAATCAGCATCATCTTCATAAAAAATTAACATAGGGGTTTCCTAAGCAAGCTTATGTGCTCTTGCTCTCTGTGTGTATAGTGGGGTGCAGGTGTGTGTGTGTGTGTGTGTGTGTGTGTGTTGCTCTATCTGCATATGTCTCCTTGGCCGTTTTTGTCTGTCTCTGTCTCTTTTATCTCTCAGTCATTCATATCTTCCTTAAATGAAAGACAAACATGAAGTAAGGGCTAAAATATAACATCTGTAGCTAGACCAAAATGCTATGTTATCTAAGCTATTCTGAGCTACGCCATGATCTGGTATCTGCTTTTAAGAATGTGGTTTACATGTGAAAAAAATGCATTTATAAACATCAGAGAAACTTTTGCATCCTCTGACCTCAGACTCATATTGTTGACTACTCTGGATGCACAACTAGACCCCAAACAGCNTCTAAGAGCTCATCTAATGGTACGCCTCTGTGTAGGATTCTCGAATCCTGAAGTCAGAGCAATATGATAGGTTAGCCTGACTGATCTGTGCTGTAAAATATCACATCTTTGGTTATGAGAGTATTTTGAAAGGTCAGTATATACTTTCTACTTTTTCTGTGTGTCTTCTTAAATCATCATCATGCTGGATTATATCTCCACACTTCTCAGGGTTGAAAGGGAAGGGTCCACAAGGCAGATAAGTGCCATGCCATCATGGAAAGTAATGGTGTGTCTTAGGCAGCATCCTGGCATTTTAGGNACTATGATTTACTAAGAGGGTTGATTGGAAGGTTACTTTGACACCTTCTTTTGGCCAGTTTATGAAAGAGGATGCCATATTATATCATTTATATCAGAGATAATTATTAACAGTTCTGAAATGTCTAATCCCATTGATACAAAGTAGTCTAGATTACTTGAAAAGAGAAGTTTGGGGTTTTGTTGTCCTGAGAAAGAAAGAGGCAGTCTAAGACTATATTCCAGCTTTTCTAGTTGACATCACTTGAGTCTAATAAATACTTTNTGGAATTAGGGAAAAATAGTCAGCTGTTAGAATTATGATTATTTTCAACAACAGACAGTTGGAGTACTACTGTAAGATAAATTACTAGATGGTCTTATTAATAAAAAACATGGAGCCAGATATTGGGGTGAAAACTGAGAGATCAGAGAAATAGAACAAGCCACAACCAACCTCACCTTACCAACTCCTCAGCCTGCAGAAAGAGAGCTACTTCCTGTATACTCACGCCTTACATGCCTCTCTGTGCTCTGCCATCTTATTTCCTTTCCCCGCCCAGCTTCATCACTTCCTCTTTCCATCCAGCTCTATCACTTCCTGTCTGTCTGTCCAGACCTCCAGACCTCTATGGTTAACTACAATTAGAATTTAAGACATGTGCCACCATGCCTGGCTCTGTTCCCAGTGTGGCTTTGAACTCACAGAGATCTGGATGAATCTCTGCCTCCGAAATGCTAGGATTAAAGGCATGTGNTACCACTGCCTGACCTCTATATTTAATATAGTGGCTTCCTTTTTCCTCTAATCCTCAGATAAGCTTCATTGGAGTGCATAAATAAAATATCACCACATATTACAAGAATTTTCACATATTTGATTATCNATACATTTTGTACTCAGTCACAGTCTGCAGTATTAGGAAATGTTATTTATTTGACANTATAAAGAGAACTGAAAAAAGAGTTACTTCCAAGTGAATTAACTTTTCTAATAACCAGCTCTTAGGTTTTAGTATGTAATTTTGTCTTTTCTATGTCCCATTTTTCCTCTAAAATANTAAAAGTCCACCCCTTTTCTCCCTAGTATGTCAGATATTTAGCCAAAGCTTTTGGTCTTAGGCAAGTCTCTTCTAAACCTTGGGAAACGCACCCAGGCCTGGNTACCACGTTTTAGTTCTCCAGTGTGGCAATTAGCAGTGTTCAGTGTGTTTGCCAGAAATATCTTTCTCTAAACAACCCTAGGAGAAGTCAGAATCACNCTTTCTCNTTCATAAATGGAAAGTAGAAGGAGGAAGAGGACATAGCTTGCAGATTGAGCTNAAAGGGACAGAACTCTGAGTCAGTCTCATTCCTCTGACCCCAATGTCCTTGCACTAACNCTGCCTTGTCATCCTCACTAAGTTAATNCACTTAGTTNTTACAGCTTTATGAGGTCTAATAAGAGAAAAATACAGAATTTATTTGGAAAGGGTTACTATGTCATAAATNCGAAGCTAATACCAGGTCCAGGCTTTGTGTGATTACCATTGACTTTGAGAAGGGAGTTCTATTTTATTAGATCTGACAATTCAAATGCTAATGCCATACAAATAACTCTCACAAGCACAATCAGAATTATAGGTGAAGGCTCAGGCACCCTCAGTGCCTGACAAAAAAATCAGCCATGACAAATACCAATTATGCATTTTAGTTTTAATATAACTGTATCACTATTAGTGTCCTGCGTGTGGTTATGTATCGCTTTTGCCGAACATGCTAACATACTTAGAAGAACCTACTNAGAGAAAAACCAGGAAAAGAGAAAAAAGCACAGACCCAAAGGTGAGATGCCAAGAACAATAAGAATCTCATTTTACAGAACAAACATGCAGGCCTAAACACTGTTANGTAAAGGCATGCTTCCCAGTCTTGAAACCCAAAGTTCCACATACACACTTCTAAAGAAATCTAATGTTTTTAAAAATCACAAACATGTTTTTATNCTGAAAGATTAAGGGGAACTTTTGGCTTGTGCACAAGTTGAAACATGTTGCTGTGGGTTTGTTGTTGTTTTAATTGTACAGAATAAATTTATCTTTATTTCTGAAAATGTGTAGTAGAGGAAGAGAAAAGTCACCCAAAATACCACTACACAGTTTAAGCAATTAGAAACTTTCTTGCATTTTTATAGCCTTCATTTCAGGCATAAATATATGTGTATATCTGTTTATATATCTATATACTTTATATTTAGTTCAATGACATATAATGATGAGAAACATTTTCAAGTTATTTGATACATATTTTAAAGGCAATACTGTGTTTCATTGATAAGTAACTACTAAGTATCAACTTACATCAAACATCCTTAAAATGAGCTTTGTAGATAATTTAATAGTGAGAAGGATTCAACCCTGTGACTGAGGGTCCTGGCAGCCAAACATCTGGAGTTCAGTCAAGATTCAGGCAATGTGTGCTGATTGTGCACCAGTGTTTCATAGTAACAGATTTACCTATTTCAATATTNACTTTTACAAAGAGGGAGATCTTTTTTTTGTTTTCCTTTTTAACAAATTCATTATTATTATTTATTTTTATTTTATATCCCAGCTGCAGTTTCCTCTCCCTTTCTCCTCTCCTCTGTTNCCACCNCTCAGTCAACTCCTCCACCATTCCTGTTTAGGAAAAGACAGGTTTCCCATGAGTATCAACGGAACACAGCATATCAAGTTGCAGTAAGATGAACCACCTCCCTATGTATTAAGGCTGGGCAAGATGACCCAGTATGTGTAGGTTCCCGAAAGCCAATAAAGAGGTGGAGACAACCCCTGTTCCCAGTGTTAGGAGTCNCACAAGGGGACCAAGTTACACAACTGTTAATGTATGCAGAATGCCTAAGTCAGTGTCATGCAGGTTCCCTTGTTGTTGGTTCAGTTTCTGTGAGCNCCTATAAGCCCAGGTGAGTTGATTCTGAGTTTTCTCATGATGTCCTTGACCCCTCTAACTCCCACAATCCTTTCTTCCCCTTTTCTACAGGATTTCCTGAACTCTGCCTAATGTTTGACTGTGGGTCTGCATCTGTTTCCATCATTTGTTGGATGATGCCTCTCTGATGACAATTGGGCTAGGCACCAATCTGGTCACAGGAGATGGCCAGTTCAGGCTACTTATNCACTATTGCTAAGAGTCTTAGCTGGTGTTATCCTGGTTGATTCCTGGTAGATTCCCTTGTTCCATGTTTTACCTGACCCTGCAATGCACCCCCTTTCCAGTAGTCTCTTTCCGTACTCTGCTCCTCAGCCCCCAACCCTGTTCGCTCTTGTTTTCCTCCACACCGGCCCTCAGTCCACTTACTAAATCTCTTCTACTTCTCCTNCCCAGGGAGTTCNNGGCATCCCACCATGAANCCTCCTGATTACCTCCTCTCTCTGGGTCTGTGGATTGTAGCATAGTTATCCTTTATTTTATAGCTAATATCCACTTATGAATGAGTATATACCTTACTCGTCTTTCTCTCTCTAGGTTACTTCAACTCAGGATGATTTTTTTTCTAGTTCCATTCATTTGCCTTTAAATTTCCTGGTATCCCTGTTTTACAGCTGAATAATATTTTATGGTGTAAATGTTCCATATTTTCTTTATCCTTCCTCAGTTGAGGGACATCTAAGTTGTTTACATATCTGGCTGTTACAAATAAAGCTGCTATGAGCCCAGTTGAGCAAGTGTCCTTGNGGTATGATTGAGCATCGTTGAGTATATGTCCAAGAGTGTTACAGCTGGGTCTTGTGGTACATTGATTGAGGGAGATCTTTTTTAACATCACTTCAATCATACTTAACATTTCATTTGANACAATATTAATTGAAAATATACATTTTACTTAAATTTCTAAATGTCTATTTCTTTGTTTGCTGGGATGATTGAGGTCAAGAATTTATGGAAAATTCTATTCATTGCTTTAAAGAATATTCTCTATATTAAATGCCTATAAGATGAGTTGTACCATTGCTTTTCACTTTTAAAGAAATGGAGTTTGTTTTCCCCTGATGTTCAGGCCACTCAAACATTGGCAGCTGGATGCATTGTTGCAAAGTCATTATGGTTTTCAACAACACAACACAGTTCAGAAAATGCCTACTAGTGGGCCATGTCTCTCTGCTTTCAAATTAATGTCCTCTAGACTCTATATTTTCAGAAAACAGTTAAGCTTTTGACAATGCTAATGCTGTTATTTGCTCTTTTTATTTTANATTGGCAGCTGGATGCATTGTTGCAAAGTCATTATGGTTTTCAACAACACAACACAGTTCAGAAAATGCCTACTAGTGGGCCATGTCTCTCTGCTTTCAAATTAATGTCCTCTAGACTCTATATTTTCAGAAAACAGTTAAGCTTTTGACAATGCTAATGCTGTTATTTGCTCTTTTTATTTTAGGTTTTATCAAATGTCATCTGACTTTTTAACATGCTTTTAGTGGTGTCATTAGGCTGAGAGTGGAGGACAAGGAAGCAAGCTGCTGAAAGAGAGACATTTGTTCTCTCATGCCAATCTCTCCCTGGAACGTGCTTTGAAATATAGTCTGGTTTTAAAGGAAACTTGATAAAGTATTTACTATAATTCTATTATTTATCAAATGAAAGAAATTTAGAGTATATTTTTCTCTTTTAAAATAAAATACAAATGTATAAANTTTTATTNCTTTCCCTCTGTTATGTAGGGGAAAGCATGCCTCTCTTCTGGATTAGTGTTTTTAAGGTNTAAGAAGAAATTAACCTCATGAGCCAGACGAGGAGGCACNACATTCTTATTGTCAGTCTTTGTCCTAGACAGGAATTGGTCATTTGCCTCTGTTTCCTCAGCAATACTGTCCCATCTGTCCCATCTCCAAATGGACAAACACATGCNTGNTTCCTCTTCCCTNCTCTTCCTCAGTTGCCTGTCTCTGGCCATTGAACCTCATGACAAAGGGCCTTAGTCTCAGCCTTCTCCCTGACAGCGGTTATTCCTTCTGCCATCTACATGGCTAAACTGTCCCTCTCTTTCAGAAAGTGCCAAGTGTCAAGGTTCCCAGAATCTATCTAGACTATGTTATATATTANTGAAGTTGTCTTCCTTAGGCCACTGGAATCTGTTTTCTTTCTCTTTCATAACATTGATCAACTTCTGATTTATTCTATAACATAGTGNTATCTTCTTGATTTCCTCTTGTCTTTCTCTTCTGTGCGTCANCTGCACATAAGGAGCAGTATTCTTTNTCTATTTTCNACATTGATGTATCTCAAATGCTTGGGATGGCTCCCGGCTTCTCATTGTTCCTCAATAAATACTTTGTAAATAAATGAATGCAGAACACCTTAAGGCAGATAGTCTTCAGTTAAATAAATACAATACAGAACACCTTAAGGAAGATAGTCTTCAGTAAGAGC
>LZPO01027779.1:44936-64214 GCA_001675575.1 Neotoma lepida | reverse complement strand
GGAGGAGTCCAAATATTAAAACAGAATCATTTCAAAATCCACCCTGCAACAGCAGCAACTTGGTTAATAATAGCGATAACAGAGTCACTAGGCCATAACTGGGCTGAAATCTCTAGTGAGGCTTGGGGCCCTTGGTCATCGACTGAAGGGTATAGGAGAAAACGTGTTCCCAACAAGCATGACTAGTCCTCGAAGCGACTTACTCCAGGATGGTTTTCTGGGAGTCAGGTCCCAGGGAGCCTTAGTATTTTTCACCTATACAAAGCGGCTTGGCCTTCCNACATGACGACTGCTCCGGACAACTCTGCTTCCCGAGGCCACATGCTTCTTTATATCCCCATAGATATCACTGTGCTATGGAATGTAAGGAAGTGTGTGGTTTTGGCAAGTGCTTCTTCACGGCCCACGGCTCCACCCAGAGAACACGTCAGTGACTTCTTCCTTCCGCAGCCACGTTTCCTCCTGCAGGTGCCCTCTTCCCAGCAACCCCCTACACTACCCACCCTTCTCTACAGACTTCTCCCTTAGTCCTGGGTTTCAGGCCACCAACTGTTGCTCCCTACCCCAGAACCTCTGCACTAGCCTCCTTGATGCTGTTTCTCATACCCAATCTTCTGGGAGAGATCACATCTCCCGAAATTTCTCAGAGAATAAGCTCTCACCCTCTGGGCTCTTTCCTCTGCTCATATTGCTCCTGAAATGGATGTTTCTACCGAGCACACTGAATGGCAATTCTATGTGACAGATCTATAGTAGTTGCCATGTGTTTGACTTGTGTTATAAACAGAGAGCAGACATGAGTGGGCTCAGAAGCCCACAGCCTTGGCAGAAGGCACCATACCTCCTGGCCCTGCTGCGCTGTGCTTTCTCCTCCATAAACCCCTGTCAAGTGTGTTACTTCTGGGCTACACTGTGTGAGGAAAGGCAGAGATGCTAAAATATTGATGCACACATTTAATGGCCTAACTCCCTGTGTTCTCAACCCAGTCCCCTGTGTTTCCAG
Source organism: Neotoma lepida (assembly GCA_001675575.1). NCBI lineage: Eukaryota > Metazoa > Chordata > Mammalia > Rodentia > Cricetidae > Neotoma > Neotoma lepida. Next base: position 63,211 of record LZPO01027779.1, on the reverse strand, counting down.
TTCTGACTCTCAAGTGGCTAAGCTCACACCAGGAAGGAGGTAGACTCTAGAGGGAAAACCTGAGGAGGCACCCTTGCCCAGCATAATGTCAGAAAGATGAAAGCCTCTCCCTTCTTCACTTGAGTCCTGTCCATGGAAGGCTTCACTCTTCACACCGCTCTGTGTCTTTATTTTAGAATAATGTATCAGCCAAAGGCTGGAACCACATTAAACTGGCAACCTAAGTTCATAAGGAAAACAAAACACCAAGCATTTGAAAATGCATGCCCANGAGCCCAGGAGCCCAGGAGGGGTGTGTAAGTGTAACAGGAGAGTATGTGGGAGGAGAACAGGAAGAGGCGGGGCGCACGTGTTTCCTTGACACGTAGCGAGGTGCCCAAAGGCATCAATGCACAAAACACAGTGGGCAGAAGCTCTTTCATGCTCCCAAGTAGGATACAGCGATATTGGGGACCATCTCCGTCCCTCTTTTCAGGAGCCAGGTGATCGCCTAGCTGCCATCAAGGGCATGCCATCCTACACTTCTGGGGATAGGTGGGAATGTGGAAGGGCAGGAAGACACACTAGAGCTGGGCCAGCTACAAGACTGAGCACAGAACCTTACTGCTTTAGATCAGTGATCAGCAAACTGGATACTGCTGGCAGACTTACCGGGTTGTCACACTTGGAGGATTCCTGGAGTCAAGGCTGTGATTACCAGGGATTCAGCGAAGCACATACAATACACAGAACAGCTCCATAGCAAAGAAGGACCCAGTCCAAAACTTCAATGTGTGAAAGTCAAGAAACCCTGTATTTAATAGTAAGGTGTCTGGCACTGGCATTTCCCCAGGAAAATCTCTGTCCTTTATTTTTTAGATTTCTGTCTTCTTTATATATTTGGATGCTTCAAATTGTCCTTCTTTCCAATGACAGCCTGTCTTGTTCTAATCTGACCNGGTATGCCCACAGATTTCCTTTTTCTACCCTGGTGTTTAGTTTCATATCATCTGCTCTGAAATTAGGGGTATGTTATATGCATGGCTGTGTTGCTGAGNCTGGGTCAAAAGACATGGATAAAGAGGAGAGAGATGGGAAAACAGTGTTCAGAATTCCTCTGTGTGTTTTTGAAGTAATAAACTCAGACTGCCAGGCTGTCCTCTACCCTACAATTGCTGGCCTCCTTGCTTCCTAACATGAGCTATGGGCAAGATAGACACAGGACAAGACATCTGTCATTTGGAAGAGGAGGATGGAGANGGTAAGATTGTGACTGCTGAGCCAGGAGGAGTCACACCAAGGAGGTGTGACTCAAGACACAAAGAAACTTCAGTGTTATCCTGTACAGCCCATACTAGAGTTGCGCCATATTTTGTGATGTCTATTTTTCTCGTCACTACATTTGAGTATGATATTACCCCATTGCCCTTTCTGCAGTGCCTTGCTGAGTGCTTTGAAGTATGACGTATCTTGTTGATTCTAGACAGGCCTCTAAAGAAGCCAGTTGGCTAGCTACCTCACTTCTAGGCCTGAAGTGATTTTAACACATTCATGGATGAATAAAAATCCTTGCAGATGAATGATGGGACACAATCACCAGGAAAGATAGAATTAAAAGTGAAATTCCTGGCCTCAAAAGCAGTCAGAACTGTCCCTCAGACTCTCCTACAAGACCTGCCAGACTCCACTGCGCACCCAAGGGACTCAGTACACCCTTAATTGCTATTAAAATTCACAAGAANCAGGCACACTAGGCATATTCCCCATTGAACAGACAAATATGCTGACATTTCAAGATGCTATTTAACTTCTCAACAGCAAATAAATAAAGCATCAGTGGAATTTGAACCCAGATAAAGGTGGATCCAAGGCTACATCCTTTCTTCTTGATGGCTTCNATTTATCAGGAAGAGAAAACAAAATGTCAGCCAATAGCCCCAGGGGAGAAAGTTGGTTTTCTACAACCACTTAAACTATCTTTTCTGCCTACTGCTTCCCCCCCCCCTGTATCAACACCTTATGAAGATAGCCACACCACATTTCTGAGGAGAGTCTCCTTAATCACATTTGATCTCACTTCCCTAGAAACAAGTCAAAACCAGAGGGTGCCCCTTCTAGTTCAATGGTTCTCAAACTTTAAAGGGCAGAGTAGATGGGTTTGAGGACCCCAAGGCTGTTTATCTTGGGGTGGTAAATGTTACTTTTCCTTTGCAAGGTCAACTTGTAAGTTCTTACATACTGGAATCTGGGCTTTTTCATGATCTACAAAAACCAAAGTTGTCTCAGTCTCCCTCAGTAGACTCTACTAGAGTCAGTTCTATCCATTCTTTCAAACCAAACAACTGTGATATCTATTACTGGGAGAAAGAATGAAGATAGCATATTCACATAATAGAAAACTATCAAACAATGTAAGTTAGTGAATTGCAGTTATCACATTAATATGCATGAACCTTACAGATATCATTTAAAGTAAAAATACCAAGCTACAGATGAATATTTATAATATGATACATTGAAATATATTACTTCAGAACATGAACATAAATGATAAAAGCTTTAAAGAATAACATCTAAATTATAAGAAAACAAGAAACTCAGTATCATAGTTACTCTATATTATCCGCACCTACTTACATTTCAGTTTTAATGTAAACATGACACATTCATAAAGGCCTGTATAATATACATTTGTTTGATGCATACAAATACACTTGACGATGTCAGATTTATTTTAGAAGATGAAAGAAAGGAGATTCTACTGCTTTTTCCATATTCTATAATTACATGTCATTTTTGTCCCTAAAGTTTCAATTTGAGGGAAAGAATAAAAGCTAAAGAAAAACACAAATAAAAACCAGAATGCAAAATACAGACTATGTGAGATTTCTTTCGAGTCATGTGAGAGGTCAGTCAGGGCAATGTAACCTCTGGGGGTTGATTTGTGCTAATATGGGTTCTCTCTGTTACAGGTTTGGACATTTCAAGGAGTTCACACAGTGGAGGCTGCGTCACCTCCCAAGGGAGTGGCCCCCTGCTCTGGCTGGTCAAACGGAACCAAGTCCGTCTTCCTGAGAGGTTTGGTCCCCTTCAACCAGCTACAGCAGGGCTGGCAAAGCCCAGTCCTTGGAGAAAGAGAAGAGAAGAGAAATTAACTGCTACAGCCTTCCTTACAAAAAGCAATTCTGGTTTTGTCATTGTAGTCTCATGCTCCCAGGAAGGAAGAAGAAAGGAGGAAACCTAGGTTCAAAAGAGGTCATGGGTCTCATGCTCAACACGCAGAATCCTCTGCCTTTGCACCCACAACTACAGCCATGCACATGCCTTTCACACTCAGTGATGATGCTAAGGTTGGAGCTTGGGCCAACCTCACACCAGCCAGGGGCAGAACATGATACAAAGGAGACAAGTCTTCTGCTCACAAGGACACAGAAGCATAAGAAGGTCATTTACCATGGAAATACAACACAGCTCAATGGAATTGCAGGTCAGAACATGGTTGGTCCAAGATGTAATTCTTACATAGATCACTGAATCTGCCTGTGAATTCATGTAGCCCAGGGACTTTGTGTGTACTGAAATTAAAATACACAAAAATGATTTACAAAGCTCCCAGTAGCTTTTACCTGTAATTAAGGCGAAACTCTGGCTACCATTTTGAATCCTGCCCCTCTTGTCTATGAGCTGTGGAATGACCTCAGTCAAATCACCTCCGTTAACTCTGTGAAAACATTAGTTGCTTCATCAGGAAATAGAAACAGTGACACCTATCTCATCATTTCTCTAATTTTAAAAAGATGTTTCTAAATAGCCAACAATAAGCATTCAAGGAATGCTTATCTTGCTATTATGACCAAGGAATGCTTATCTTGCTATTATGAGTACAACGACGATGTTGTGCCCAGAGGCATGGCACCTTGAGGAGGAAGAAAATTTTAAAAGGCAAAATTTCCAAAATAAATACAGGGTATATTTATATCCCCACAATGGATTCTACTAGCATGCAGCATACATTCATCCTAGTGTGTATCATTAGTATGTAGTAAGTTTTACTAGAAATTATTTCACACATGAGAATCTACTGCCTGGGAAGATGTTGCTTTTGAGAGAAGCTGAGCTTAGATGTTGAGCTTATAACCACAGATCCTCCTGGGTCTGTGAGGCTGTGGAACATGTATTCTAAAGGCAAACAGAGAGCAAGCCTGGCTGCTGCTGGCTGCCTGCCCCTCTACTCTGAACCTGTTTCCTCATGGGAAGAACAGAAATATCAACACTCTCTATATTACAGAGAATTCATGGGAATGAAAATAATGTTGGAAACCTAAGACTCGGTGCATAATGAGGTTTTATATTGTTCCTAAATGTTTCCAAAATGAAATTGGTATTTAATAAACTTTTTTTAATAAATGATGGCATTTGTCATTTATTTATTCTAAACATAAACCATAGAATAGTGAGGTTTTTGTTTAATTCTTTAGATGCACAACATTGGTTCAAACCAGTGATAAGAGGATGTGTAGCAGGCCTCTCTCTCCTCCAACTTCATNGTGTGATGGAACTTTACCTAGAGCTAGGTACATGCACCACTAAGAATGGAAGCAGCAGCATCTGAAGGTAGTCATGTTCCTCCAGTCTGGAATGCACCTGAGGGAACAGAAAGGTTAAANCACGTGCAAACAGACATGACATGATCAAATGTTAGGGGAACTGAAGAGAAGTGAACTTGTGTGTCCGGGTGGGAAGAAATCAGGTACAAAAAGATTAGTGGTGCCTGGGATAGGCAACAGAAGAGTCAAGAAAAGGTCATGTTCAAATGTAGGATTTAAAGCCAAAGTACTTGATGCATCCAGACAGGACTGTATAAGGCTAAGATTAAATAATATCTTTCTCTAGGTTAGAAAGAAACCAACACACACACAGTTAGAATCNGAAGAGAAAGCTATGCCTCCACTTACTGGGTGGCTTGGGCTGGAACTATACCTTTCAGAGGTCAAAGACTTCTTGGAAGTATTGGAAAATGGACTGAATGTCACCTTCAACACTCCCCTGCCCCAGCTCTTGATCAAAATATCTTTGATGTCTGTAAGTTGGAACTAGTTTTAGTCAAAGCTCCAGTCTAAAACCAAGATAACATACTGGCCCCTCTCTTTATTGCATCATCAAGTTTCTGTTTAATCGTCATAAAACCAGAAAGGGACAAAGAGAATTTGGCTCCCACTTACCACTAGAGTGACAGGGGAACTTCTAAGAGAGTATGCTTTCTGGCACGTTTGTCTAAAGGTTCCTCAAAACCAAACTGTGCCCTTCATATGAAATCCAGCAGAATCGAATAATTGGGCATCCTGTCCCAAGCTGCTACCACTTACCTTGCCACAGCCCCTTTTCAGGGCAGAAATCTAGGTTAAGCCACCCTGTGGGGCATGTGGTTTTGCTGTCAGAGTGTGTCCCTTCCTGTATGTTCCTGCATAGTCATCATCCCCATGCTCCTTCTAACCGGCAGAGCATGGTGTCACACTGCTAGAACACTGACTCTGGGTAAATCCCCACAGCTGGCAAGAGTTCTATCTAGAAGGAAGAAAATAATTACACAAAATTGCTGAAAGGGCTTTTGCCCAGAAGGAATTGATGAGAATAGTTTGGGGCAAGTTACCCTGCAGACAGTCACAGGAAAAGGAAAATTCCATTACATGCAATTCATCAAAGATAGTATTTATTTATTTGGTTGTTTGGTTGGTTGGTTGGATTTTATTTTACAAGNTCTCATGCGTAGCCCAAGCAACAAACTCATGGTCCCTTGCTTCTATCTCCTAAGTATTTGGGTTACCAGTGTGGACCACTACTCCTGACACAAAACTTTTCTTTTATAAAATTTTGTAAGTATTGTGTCATATATATATATGATATAATATATGCTTTTATGTTAGAGTGTGGATAAATGCACGCCACTGTGCACATATGGAATTTGGAAGACAACCTTCCTTGTCTGAGAAAAGGCCTCTCATGGTTTACCCCTGCATGAACCATACTAACTGGTTGTTGAACTTTTGAGAATTCTCTTATCTACACCTCCCATGTTCCTGTAAGAGGAGAATTACAGACACATGTTACTGCACAGGCTTTTTATGTGGGTTCTGGCAATCCAAACCCAAGTTACCTGACTTGCCAGATCATGGCAATTCCCAATGCTAGCAAGCCTGCTGACCAACAGGCAACTCANACACTGCCAGGGTGTAGTGCTGAGTACTTGCTCTGCTCTATAGATCACACTTCACCAGTACATATCAGTAGCTGCATTTGATCCTCTCCAAAATAGTTTCCAGCTCTCTCCTCATAGATATCCAATAAGAGGCCTTTGTACACTCAGAGCCTTCAACGGAAATGCCAGGAACACTTGTTTTCTTGTGGGTCACTTCATTAACTGCTACCTACTCACTACAGAGGTTTCTCTGGCCAAGGCTGAGAGAAGCATTAACCTATGGGTATAAACATAAATACTTAGGAAGAAGTTTGGTGGGAAGATCCAGTCAACAAATTATTAGGTATTAGGTACCCTCACCCCCAGCCAGGGCCTATGACCTCCAGAGCCATAACCTTTTAATCATGTTTACAATGCTGGGGGACTGACTAGCAGTTAGACAGACGCCCTGCTAGGCAGACAGACAGGGAGGAGAGCCATGGCTAGGTAATGAAGACAATAAATGTAGAGGCCCTCAGAGTCGGCACAAAACACACCAGACACCAAATTCTCAGCACAGAAGAGATTTATTACCCTTAGGGACAAGTGGAAGGGGCTGCTGCCTCTGGATAGGACAGACAGCTGCAGGTGTTTCTACAGGAGTGGCTTTTAAGGAGAAAAGGGGAAGTAGTTTGTGCTAGGGTAAGTCGNTATGTCCTGATAATGACTTTTGATTGCCGGACAATGGTGTTTTAGTGAGGCATAAGGAAGTGTCCAAATAAGGGAATAGACCTTGGTGGCTAGTTTTAGGAACNTAATCCAAAGATTTAGAGAGGGAGAGGGAAAGGGGCAAGGGAAGACCTGCTGGCACCAAGTTTGCAACGCAGGCCTGTTAGAGACTCCTTCAGTAAGCTTCCAGGATGGCCAGCTTCTCTCTCACCTTCTGATCTGAGACAACAGCCTGGCAGCTTAAAACAAAGGGGCTTTTTCTCTATCAGTAGGCTGCCTGCTGAGGGACTGACTCACCAAGTTCAAGGCCAAATGATGACTGTTTACACAACGGTTGTGACCAAATCAGCCACCCTGTCTTTCTACAAACTGACCAAGCCTAAATTAGGGGAGGAAGACCCTCCAAAGACTTAAAAAAAANTCCCAGCCCTCAAGCAGAATCTGGGCTTTCCTAGTCCCTGGCGGCTTTTCAGGTCTTTTTCTCTGTGTCCNTGTGCTTCTTCTCCCCTGACAAAAGCCTTTCTTCAGCTGCATAGCTGTCTGCTTCAGTCCGCTGTGTCAGCGATTGCTCTGCTGCTCCCCGCCCTGCCTTTCATTCTTTAGCAGAGAAAATGAACCCAATGAAGACCTCTAGACAGTGACAGTACCACCTCCGAATTCTATGTCCTACAACCCAGTTTTTTCTCTTCACCTCCAAAGCCGAACACAGCGAAGGTCATGTGGATGGATCACTAGAAATGGTTTTTGAAAAAGAGCCAAAGATTCNCACCTCTTTCTTCCATCCTAGATGAAATATCCCCGTAGTCTCGTTACAATGGCTCTTTCAAAAAGTCTTCCAATGTCNAGCTTGCAAAGCTTTGCTCCCATCCCTTACCCAGTCTCGTCACTCATTTAACGGAGTCCTTCCNNCTTGAAGAGCTTTTTGAATTTCATGATACCGATTGTTGACCTTATTTCCTGAGCATGGTCCTACCCGGAAAGTCCTTCCCGTGCCTGTTCCAGGAGGTGGTGTCTTTCTTCTTCCTCCAACAGTTTTAGAGTTTTGAGTCTTACATTCAGGTCTTGATGCATTTGGAGTTGATTTTTGTACAAGATGATAAACAGGGATCTAGCTTCATTTCTTCTAGGTGTGGCTAGACTATCAAAAAGTAAACAAACAACCCAATAAATAAATGAGCTGATAAAATTAATAGTTTTTTAAAGTGGAAGTATAAGCGGCGAATAAGCATTGACAACATGTCCAACCTCACTAGTCGTAAGAAAAACATAAATCTGGCCCCTATNAGAATGGCAATCATTAAGAAAACAAATAGCAATAAGTGTTGACAAGGATATAAACAAAAGAGAACCTTTATATACTGCTGTGGGGAATATTAACTAATCTAGCCAGTGTGGAAGTCAATATAGAGATGTGTCAAAAAAATAATGTACCACATATCCCAGNTGTCTCACTCCTGGGTATCCACCCAAAGGACTCCAAGTCATCACATCCCAGAGACACTCNCNTTCNTCGAAGCACTATTCACAATTGCTAAGTGATGGAGGCAACCCAGGTAGCCAACAACTGGGAGGCAGGAAAACATGTATATGTATACCCAATAGAAATGTTTCCAGCCNTAAAGAACAAAGTCATGTTACTTTTAGGACAGTGGGTACAGCTGGAGACAATCATATCAAGCAAAGTAAGCCAACCTCAGAAAGACAAATATTAAATGTTTCTCTCATTTGTGCTTCCAAGACTGTGTATAGATACAGAAAATCAACGAAGTATANATGATGTGAAACTATATAGAACTACAAAGGGNACTAACNAAAATTAAAATGTAAATTTAAAAATCCCTTCAAATGGCATACATGAAATTCTGTGCTGTAGCTCAGAACCCCAGAAGCTACTGAAGGAAGGAGCCTCAAGCATGTGTTGATGGCCTCTAGAGAGTAGATTCCNACTGATGGCATCATCTGGGGAACTGTGCATATTTTCTTCATTTAGGCTCTGTCCCTATCCCGGTAGTCAGAGAAATTCTATCCAGTAGCCTCAGCTCAAAGTAATGTCCGTATAACTGCCTGACCCTGCATGACTCAGCTGCTCAGCACATGTGCCAGCCCTCATGGCCTCTGCCNCACCCCCGAGTCTTTCCATCTCTTCTTCCAGAGCAGCAACTGTGAGCACCTTGGAGAAAGGGGAAATACCACTTCAGAAAAAAACACCACCTGTTGAGAGNCTTTTTCTGGGCTCCCAAACCAAGGACGCTCAATAAAATTCNCTAGCCAGAGTGATCCATGGTTTTCTTGACTCTGTTGAGCTGGAGTGTTGTACAGAAGTAAAGGGCACATGCCCAAAAGAAGCAGTCACATTCTGCAGCAGGAGAAGCATTCCCTCCCTCCTCTCCACCATCTGCCCTATATTCTTTCTCTTCTCTCCTTGGTTAGAGAAATAAAGTCCAAAGAAAGGGGAAGGAGTGGGTGGATAAAAGTTCCTTGTATTACAGACATTCCTTTGGCTTCCAGCCTTTCCAAACGACATTTTTCAGTCCTTCTCACTCATCAGTTCACTTTATCACAGAACACATGTGCACAGAGTGGGGTATGCTGGGACATGAAGGGGTATGAAAGTGCAGTGACATAGAAAGGAAAAGGAGGTGAATTTTTAAAAATTCTTTTTTTTTGAGATTTGCTTATTTTTATTTTATGTGTATGGGTGTTTTGCCTGCATGTATTTTTATGCACCACATGTGCATACCTGGCACCCAGGGAGGCCAGAAGAGGACATCAAATCCCCTGGAACTTGAGTGATAGATGATTTGGAGCCNCCATGTGGATGTTGAGAATTGAACTTGGATCTTCTACAAGAGCAGCCAGTGCTCTTAACCACGGATCCACTCTCAGCCACAGAAAGTCAATTTCTTAATGCAGAAAATAAATGCTGTATTTTGAAACCGTGTCTCTTCCATATAAGTATCTGCTGGTAGGGAAATATCTAGAAAAGCAGCAACTTCTTCTTAAGCACCAGTTCTCTGTCTCCAACAATGGNGCACAGAAGTGCCTTTCAGTGAAAGAAGATTCGAAAGAGTCCGAAAGNGGCTTGATTTGAAGAATTAACAGGCAAAATTTTACAAATGGAAAACCCACTGGGGAGAGTTAAGCTTTAGATTCCCGTATGTGTGACTGGTGTTCCTCTGTTACTTGATTTTCTTCTCTTGACTTCACATCCCTCCCTGCCTCCAGCTCCCTGGGTTGCCCTGGAAGGCCCCAGCCTGTATTCTTTGCATCTCAGCGGGTCACCGGCTCATAATTGGGGCTGACTCTATTTCACTCTGGGAAGAAGTCTTGGCTCTCCCAGTGCCACGACTCCCACCTAGCCCTAAGTCTCTCTGTGGTTTTCATGAATGTCCTTGAGTCCTTCCAGCCAGAGATGTCAGGCTTCACAGTGGCTAAAATAGTAGAGAGATGGGGCCAGCAAATCTCCCACCCACACCAGCTTCAAGGGGAAAAAAAGCACAAAGGAGCAAACAGCATAAACATCTTGGAAGTGATTGGTGAGCTGGGTATTGGTTGTTGCCCATTAAGTCCTTACTTGTAGGGCACTTTACCAGCATAAAGGATATGCCTCTACTTCCTCAAAGGAACACACCTTTGGAATTGCAATTTAAAAAATCTGTGTATCATTCCAAAAGCAAAGGTTGTGGTTCTTTATAATTTTGCTGACATTTTCCTTGAGGCTGATAAGTAAAAATGAGATATTTAGGAAGTGGATGAAACCTCTAGACTGTCCTGCATCTACCCTTCCACTTGAAAAATGTTCATTTTATCCATTATTTTATTTAATCCTCTCAACAATTTAGCAGGGTCTTTATCTCCATTGGAAAGTTGGCAAACCTATAAAAGCCCCAAACTAGAGTCAGATACTTGATGCAGGGGTCTCAAGGACGTTAGAGCATTTAAAGATGGAAGGTCAGAAATGCACTTAAACAATAGTTGAGGAAATAACTCAGAATGTAGGGAGAATCTGGTCACTGCAGTCAGGAATTAAACCTGGTCAACCAGAGCCTGGCATTCCCATCTTTAGGCTACCACTTAGTGACTCTGCGTCTTTGTTCATTAGATGCAAACGTTCTGGAATGTCTCTTGAGACTTAGAACTTCCATCTCATTGGAACCCAGTGGCAACCCTCACTATCGACCTACTACTGATGTAATAGCACCACTGAGTTGAAATGTGTTCTTGTCAGCAAAACTACCCATTTCAAAGCCCTCAAAAAGGATGTTTAGAATTGTTTTCATGATGACAGATGTGAAAGAATGCCCCAGAGAAGAAATAGGCCACCAATAGTTCCCAGCATGAAAAGTCACAACATATGCCCAGAAGAATGTATTTTTCTCATAAATGTATTTGTGATGAATAAATAATAAAGCAAGAAAGCATTCAAAGGGTGTAAGTGATCACCTAAAACCACCCATATCCCAGAAGCCTCCACAGGTGAAGGCTACCAAAAGAGTTAGTTTCCACTTTCATGAATATCCTACAAACAGAAAGAGAACAAATACTGTCCAGATGATTCAAGAGTATAATGTTGATCCTAAAACTGTTTACAACAGAGCATTCAAGCAGGAAAAGTCTATCTTAACAAGGCTATTCTGAAGTAGAGAATGACCAATGGAAGAGAGGAAGAGGGCAAGAGAGGGTAGCGTGGGATGAGCCCCAAAAGAGTGCATCTTATGTGTGTAAAAATGCATGATGAAACTCATTCTTTCATATGAATGGCACGTGCCAATGATGTTAAAATGAAGATTCTATTTTTATTTTCTTTCCTTTCTAATTTTTAAAAAATTCATTTTATTTTATTTTATGTGTATGGTTGTTATGTCTGTACACCACATGTGTGCCTACAGAGACCAGAAGAGGGCATCAAACCGCCTGGAACTGGAGTTACAAACAGTTGTGAGCTACCATGTGGGTGCTGGGAATTGAACCTAGGTCCTCTGAGTCAATCCTCTTAACAGTCTAGGAGTGTAGTAGAAAGTTTGTCCAGTCCGGCCCGGCTCCCACAGCCGCTTTGACCCCAGTAAGCACACAGAGGCTCATATCATTTTTCAAACCATGGCCGTGGCAGGCTTCTAGCTAGCTAGCTCCTACATCTTAAATTAACCCCTTTTTATAATCTATGTCGCCACGTGTCCCACGTGGCTTTACCTGTGTGCCATTACATGCTGTTCTCTAGATGGCAAAATGGCGTCTCCTACTCTGCTCTCTGTTTCTCCTTCGAATCTCCCGCCTAACTTTATTTTGCCTCACTATTGGCCAAACAGCTTTATTTATCAACCAATCAGAGCAACACATTTTCAGAAAGACATTCCCATCACTAGGCAAGTCTTTATCTCCATTGCAGCAAGTGCTCTTAACCACTGAGCCATCATTCTAGCTCCTCTATTTTTATTTCCACTTTTGAATAGAAATGTGATAGTCCCAGGTAAAATATCTGTGAACTAAATACAAAAGGCAGCAGAACAATCATAGCTATATCTTGGCCCAGTGGATTTCCCCCTAGGAATGGTAGCACTAGATGGATGTTGTGGTGGACTGTTAGTGTGATCTACCTCATTAACAGAGAATAAAACATTCTGCAAAGCCGTGGGTTTGGTCCCCAGCACCTACCCCTGAACAAAGTTAAATAGGTTAAAAGGTGAAACCATAGACTGTCTCAGTAGGTATAGAAAAGGCAGCTGGAAGTCTTAGCAACTGTTTGTTGCTTTAGAAATAACTCTGCTCTGCTCGCTGGTCTGCTGAGTTGTGAACAAGAAGCCACAGCACAGGGTTGGGTGTTATGAAACTCAAACCCAGATCCATCAGGGATCTGTTTGAAGAAAACTTTAGTTGTGTTTCAGTTTTTGCTTTTTATTTGTTTGTTTTGTTTTTAATTCACACACTGGATAATGGATTCCATTGTGGCATTTTAGTAAAGACTTTGCTTTTGTTCGCTCTCCGTGCCCACTCTCCTCTTCAAGCCCACTCCCTTTCCATCCTCTCCCCTCCCCACACCCTGCTTGTTCCCTTCCTCCCCTCAGCAGTCTCCTCCCCACTCACATATATATTGTTAGCTTCACCCCCTCCAATTCCTTAAGATCTCCGTATCCCCGCCTCATGGTGCGCTTTCAGTCTCATGACCTTTACTCCCCTACACACGCACACACACATGCACACACCTTAAACATTAAAATCTGTACGTTAGCTGGAATGTGCAGTTTCCAGCAGCACTAAATGTTGGTTTGTGCCAAGTTATTCTCACTGCTGTTTTCATGAGCATTTTTCTGATTACAGCTAACTTTGAAAATCTCTCTTTAGACAAGTTAGCTCTGGGAATTTTTTCTTTATGCTGAGTGGTTGGATTGATTGCACATTACAAATGTATTGCTTAAGCTTGGAATTACCATGTCATACTTTGAGAGGTCTCTGAATCTCTTCTCTTTAAAAAAAGTAGAATAAGAAGAAGAAAACCATGCAGAATTTATTTCAAAATTTCTCACCAATTCTTTTAGTCTACCAAACACACATTGATAATTTTAGACATATTTATACATCTACATACTTCCCTTGGTGTAGCTGCTGAACAGAAATTCACCATCTTGTTGTAATCATACTCATATTTTTGCCTCATGGTTAGAATTTTAAGAAATATTTTACTCTACATAGGTGTCAATTGCTGGAGTTGTTCTTCTATAGACTGCACAACTGTCCTACTCACATGCAAATGCCTCCCTGGATCCTACCTCTGTATTTAATAGTAGATGGAAATCTGGCTTTATTACTTAGATAAGAAGCAACCTTATCTACATCATGTTTCTCCATTGACATATGGAACTCTTTTTTATTAAAGGACAAAAACATATATTAGGTTTCCCCATGTATTCGGGGTTATCTCTAAGTCCACTAATAGTTTTCTGTTTAACATGCATACCACTAACATACCAATGGCTATAGTTTTCTGGTAAGTCTTAATATCTTGCCAAACAGAGTCTTAGTTTTCAGGTTGACTTAATGAGCTGGAGACTAGAGGTTTGGGGTATACATTGACAGACAGATAGGACCAAACTTTATGAATCAAGATTTCCACTCTTATGCACATGGTAACTTAAAGCAATTCTCACTCTGGCCTGTACGAGTGTGCATACAGTTATTTATTGAGTTATTTATAGTGGTGGGGGTTGGAGTTGGCATTGGTCTGAAATCCATCACTAGAAGACGGACACGATGATATCTGGAAGGTGAATACAACAGGATAAGAGACAATGGTCACAGTGTGTACACAGTAATTTGTCTTCCCTTACAGCATCATCCTTGGGGAATTAAGTAAAATTATTGAGATCTCCAACACAGCATCATTTGAATACATTTTTTAACTAGATGTGCACAATACAAGATACATTTTACAAGAAGTCATACAAGCAAACCCAGATGCAGCGGGTTCGTTTTAAAGTATGCCTGGCAGATGCAATGGCAGATGAGATAGGGCTATGGGGGTGCATTGGGAAAGGACGAGGTCCTGAGAAAGAGGGGCCTCAAAGAAACCAGTGTTGCTGTTTAACATGCTGAGAACGATTAGTTCAACCCTATGACCTGAAATAAGGGAGACCGATGAAGACTCTTGGGCCTGGGAGATGGCTCAATGGGTACAGAAATCAATGTGCAAACATGAGGACCTGAGTTGGGACCTCCACATCCCACATGAAACCCTGCCCTGGCGCCAGGCACCCGTAATCCCAGATAATGATGGGAAGTGTGAGCAGGAGGAAACCGGAAGATCCCTGGGACTTAACTGGCCAGTCAGTCTAGCAAAAATGATGAGGCCTAGGCTCAGTGTGCGCGTTTTTTGCAACAGTTAAGGTAGAGAATGATGAAGAAAGACAATCAAAATCAACCTCTGGCCTCCACAGGTACACTCATGTGTGTGCACACCCATATACAAACACACACACACACACACACACACACACACACACATACACACATTTTTAAAAGAACCTTGAACATGTTTTTTGTTTGTTTTCAAGATTTTTATTTTCTGTGTATGAGTGTTTGCATGCATGTATATATGTGTACCATGTGTGTGCTTGGTGGCCTCAGAAGCCAGGGTAAGGTGTTAGATCCTCTGGGACTGGAGTTACAGATGGTTGAGAGCTACCAGGTGGGTTCTGGGAATCTAACCTGGGTCCTCTGGAAGACTGCTGAGCCATCTCTCCAAGCCCTGAACATACTCATAACTATTAATTTTTTTAAAAAATAGACTTTTTCTATGAATAAACCTAAACTTAACTGACTATCCTAGCCCCTCTTTGGTTCCCACCTCCCTCAGTCCCTCAGTTTCCACCTGTGCAAACAGGAATAGGAGACAGTAGTGCATTTATCAGGCTTTCAACAGTCATGGGAGTGAAGTGAAGGGGAGTCACCCAAAGCTGAACCATTAAAATTACAGATCACTTATAGAATGGGCTGTCAGAATGCTAAACTTTGGAGATTTGACATGAAGATGTTAGGACAACAGGGATTCTGAGTCCCTAGATAACTGCCTACAATACTCCCAAGCCATTTAATTTACCAGCCATGTCTTTCTGTATCTACATATGGGGAAATTAGTAACTGAAAAGACAGTTTTATACTTAAGTGAATATTCAGTAGGACCAAAAGCCAGGTACATGTAGTATGCTGCTCCCTCAAGAACACATGGCTCTCTTCAGCTGTTACAGGACATCTGCTGGGCAGTAGGTGGCAGAAATGGGTACAGTTTTCAATGTTTGAAAGAAACATCACCATGAGTAAAACTCCTTAAGACTTTATTTACTATAAATAGACAACAGCATAATTGAGATAATATGACAAAAACAACATGATGTATAAATATGTCTAAAATTATCAATGTGCTTTTGGTAGGCAAAAAAAGTAAGACAATGAATTTTGAAATAAATTATGTAGAATTTTCTTTCTTTGTTGTCTCTGTTAGACTAACCACAGAGAAATGAGAGATAAAAAGGAGAAAAGTTTAAAAGGTTTCATAAAAAAGTGTGTTAATTTAAATCTAAATCTTTATTCCAAATACAAAAGCAATGGCTTTCCATTGTCAACCATCTCTGCACTCCTTTCAGTGCATTTTAAGTACAAATCTAAAGGGTGTAGGAACATCTGTTTCAAAATTCCCCATAGGAATAGAGGCAGAAGCTGATGCAGAGTCCTTGGAGGAGTGTTGCTTACTGCCTTGCTCCTCGTGGCTTGTATTTTAGGTAGTGTTCTATTGCTGTGAGAAGACATCATGACCCAGGAAATCCTTATAAAAAGAAAGCATATAATTGGGGCTTGCTTACAGTTTCAGAAGCTTAGTCCATTATCATCACAGCAGGGAGCATGGTGACATGCAGACAGGCATGGTGTTGGAGTAGTTGAAAACTTTCTATCCTGATCCTCAGGCAGCAGGCAGAGAGACCAACATTGGGCCTGGTATGGGCTTTTGAGATGTCAAAGCACACCCCCAGTGATACATTTCCTGCCCCAAGGCCACACCTCCTCCAACAAGGCCACACCTCCTAATCCTTCTAATCCTTTGAAACAGTTCCATTACCTGCTGACCAAGCATTCAAATATATAAGCCTATGGGTGCCATTCTCATTCACACCACCACCACCTTCTCAGCCTACTTTAGTATAAAACCCAGGACCACCAGCCCAGGGGTGTCCCTACCCACAATAGGCTGCCCCACCACCAATCACTAAGTAAGAAAATGCCCTTCAGGCTTGTCTGCTTANAACCTTATCTTATGGAGGCGTTTTCTCAATTAAGGTTCCCTCCTCTCAGATGACTATAGCTTGTGTCAAGTTGACATAAAACTAGCCAGCATGGGGGGGTCTCATAAATATTAAATAAGACAGTCCACATAAAGCACTTACAATGACCCTGGTCATCAGTGATAGTCACGCCCCTCCCTCGCCCCCCCCCCAAGTAAACCCGAGCGCTATGTGGTCGCGCAGTTCACAGTTCCAGCACAGCGCAACCATGTAATCTGCGCTTGCATGGAGTAGCCACGCAGACCCAAGTGCACATGCGCAGGCCAGTCCTTAAAAGGCGGTCCCTCTTACCTTGCCCTCTCCGCTCTCTCTTTCTACGTGCTCCTTACAGGCCTGAGCACGTCTTTTTGTATCTCTCCCTCTCCCTCGATAAAGATCTCCCTTCCCTATTGCTGTGTTCGTGACTTCTTCCAGGGGTAAGAGCGGCCAAGAAAACTAACAATCAGTACATGTTCACTAAACACCAATTATTGGTGTTATAATCTGAAGACAGATGAGATGATGTGTACTAATAAATTCCAGCTTTGTCAAGAGCCACCTAATGATCGTATGCTGGAGACTTATGTTCCCAAATATAACAAGAGCAAATTAACATCTGTACTGGTGGCTTCTGCTATTCCTCAGATTTGCCACCAGATGACAGCAGCTGACAACAGGAAAGACAGTTCAGGCCCAAGAGAAGAATTGAAANTGNCTTNTCACAGCACCTATGAAGCACATGTATGTGTAGGCCTGTTGAAGAGTNAGGCCAATAAATGCCTTTCTTCTCTGGAACTTGATGGANAGTAACAGCTTTCCTCACTTAGCACCAGGTCGAGCAGACACTGCTGTGACAAATGACAGGTGAACAGGAAACACCTATTTATTTAACAAAGTTACATGACATGAAGGCCTCCAGAAATGAAGACTCAAACATTCAGGGGAAATGTACATGTTTGTACTAAGTCTGGTGAAAAACAACAGATACGTATAGGGAAGCTTCACGGCAGGAAAATGGGTATGAGCTGATGGTAAGAATGGGTACTCCGAAAGGCCCCTTTGTTCTGATCGTTTCTTCCTAGTGTGGTCCTTCCCACAGGTATAGGACACCTAAGGGCCTTCTAGAGAGAAGAGGAAATCATAAACCATTCTGGTTTTTCCATTTTATTTCAGAGGCAAGGAGTTCAAGCTTCTGTGACTGGTCTATAGAAAGAGAAATTCCAATTTCTACAGTCTGCTTAGAGGAAAAAGCAGACTAGGAGGAGGAAGAAGGACAGGGCAAGATCTGTAGACCCTGCTCCTAAGCCCTCCTGATCTCCCTCACTTCAAAGCACTGAGCATGCCAAGGCTCCATACTTTAGTCATGTCAGAGCTCCAATAACTCCCACTTTAAAACAGTATGCTGCTGCAAGGATTTCAACACAAAAGAATACACTATTAATATGTATGTTATTACTGGCACTTTGAGGTAATAACACCAATGAGAGGTTAGGATTATAGGATTTACCCTAAAACTAGATTTTTTTCACCATGGGTATGTCCATCAGAAGAGGCAATTGCTCACAAAATATGACCCCACACATTTG
>LZPO01027778.1:57394-79062 GCA_001675575.1 Neotoma lepida | reverse complement strand
TCTCTCTCTCTGTTCTTTGTAAATGTTTTATTATCTCTCTCTCTGTTCTTTGTAAATGTTTTATTAAAGTAAAACCATCCCACCAGTTTTAACCTCCTCTGCAGGTATGAATTAGTTCCGTCCACATTAATAATGCTTCTTATAATTTTCAAAATAAAAGTAAGTGGTGCTTTAGGTGTAAAAATTACCCAGCAGAATGGAAAGATTCCCAGTCTTGGGTTTCACTGTAACAGGAACCTACTAAGGCTGTGAATGAGACTTGTTTACCAGCTTCCCTTGGGACTGGAATGTTCTAGGGACAGAGTTCTCAGAAACAAATGGTCACCTCTCTTCAGGGCCAGGGCCCTCAGAGCCACAGCAAGCAGTTACAGAGCCTCAGCCTGGTTAAACACCAGCCCTACTCAGAAGGCATGAAAGGCCCCTTTCTTCCTAGATTTCAATTCCCCTCATGGTATTCCTTAGGGATCTGGGCCAAAGAACTGAGAAGCTGGAAAGCTTTGCATTATGGGATGGGATCAGTACTTCTCTCAGCATTACCTGCAATCCCATAGACATTTATTGACCACAGTCAGGGCATTGAGGTAAGGACTCTGAAGCCAGGTGGGGCTGGGTTCAAAGCCTCGGTTAGTCCCTGCTTTTCACGGCCAGGGTGCTGCTCAAGCCTCTGTTTCCTCCCTGATGGATAACTGTCTTCATGGAGTGGTCATAAGGACTACACAGATTGATGTTCCTCAATGGCATGACCACACAATGAATCTAAGTATTAGGGACTTTGGGCTTCACGAGGAGCTCAACTCCTTTCTCCTAGTTTGGCAAGATTTTCTCACTTGACTCTAAATGACTCACATATCCTACATGGTCACTGGATACTGCCTTCTACTAACTTTAATGGGAGCCCTGGTTCCAGCAGGCCATGTAGACGGCTAGAAGTGGCCCCAGGAATTTGTTTTCTGCACTTTCACTAGATACTGGGGTACTATTATCCACATTTGGCTCTCAAAGCTGGAGTAGCCCCTCTTTGCTGCTGGACCCTCCCAAGCCTTATCCCGTCGTCCTCTGGGCATTTGCTAAGCCATGCTGATCCTAGAAGTGAGATGGGGTTTTAACAAGGAAGAATGAAAATGGCCTAAGGAGTGCTCCCTGCCTGGCTTCTGTTTCAGTGAAGGGTGGAGCCACAGCCCTTTATTGGGGGGGAAAAACACACGAAACTTTCTGTGATTTGGGAATTGCAGATGCTAAGACAACCAGAGTGTAGTGGGTTGGTGACCCTCCTTCACTCAGTAGAAGGCGGGGTGGGTTTTCCTCCAGCTCTACACTAGAACTGTGCTGATGTATTTCTCCCACATTGGCACTCCCAGATCTGATGATGCTAGGTCCTGAACAGGATGTTACCTCATCATGCTCACTGGAGTCATATTGAGAGGCCACATTCAGATCTGTGATTTTCTATGTAATCATTTGATCTATGAACTTGGTCTAGCTGCCTAAGCCCTGCGAGCCCCAATTATTTATTTATTTTTTTATTTGTTTGTTTAAATCCAGATAGTCACAGCAGCGTCTCAGGGTTGAGGTGGGGATTAAATACGATGAGACAGGTTGAGCATTTAATATGGGGGTTGACACAAAGGAGTCCTTGGGAATCGATAAACATCACTACTAGCACCAAGTAAAGGAATTAATGGAACTGCAAACTACACAGAAACAAATGATGGCATTGTGTCATGATAGGCTAGGGCCAGAGTCCCCAGATTTCTCTGCAAAGCTGACTAAAGATTGGATAATACTGGAGTATGCTAACTCCAGTTAGGGGATCATATCATAAGTCCACTGACCCTTCACCCATGGCTGGGAGATAGCTCAGAAAGATGGGGAGAGGTTCCCTTCTCGGATACAGAGAGCATTGGCCATGTGACATGCGGATTCTCCAAAGACAAAGCAGCAGTCTCCTTCATGCCAACACTCTCTCTGGGTGATCTGAGCCACCAGTGGTCTGTGAGTTACAGAGTAATCCGAGGACATGTCACATGGGGAAACCAGTGAAAGCGATTTTCGGGAAACAACAAATGCAAGAAAAACATGTTTTCTTTGGCATGCCTGTCTAGTGAGGCGCAAATGGGGACTGCATTGCCAAATTCTGTGTGTGATGAAGAGTTGGCTTTTCTGGAACGCCTGCTCCTGTGTCAGCTGCCAAGGTCTATGCAGACTAATGGTAGCATCGCTGGGACAATGCCCCAGACATCCTCTGCAGGATGGGTCCAGGCTGGCTGGAGACTGCTGTATCTCTTGTCCCAGGGAACATCTGAGGCAGTCAGGACACCAGAGACATTGTGCCTGCCTTGCTTCTTGCCACCCCAGTAGAGCTGTCCATGTATCAGTGGTTGTCCTCATAGGGAGTAAGCTCACCGTCGGCAAATGCGATCAAGAAGTAAATTGGCAATCTCATAGCCTTGAAGTCATTGTCCCTATTGGGAAAGAGTGGGCGTTGGAGATAGTCTGTGAAAATAAACACCAGCTCTACCTTGTCACTCTCAGATATGGATGAGTGCAGCTTCTCCGAGTTCCTCTGTCAACATGAGTGTGTGAACCAGCCAGGCTCATACCTCTGCTCGTGCCCTCCAGGCTACGTCCTGTTGGATGACAACCGAAGCTGCCAGGGTAAGACTGTCCAGAGGGGCTAGATCTGGGGTTAACTCAGATGGTCATCTGGATGTCTCCTCCTGTGGGCTCTTGTAACTTTAGGTAGTGTCAGGGTTGGGTGTGGTGGGGNCTGGCAGCTGTGGACAAGGCGTCTGAGTGGGTAGCTCCCTTCTCTCTCCTGTAACCAGTCCTTTGGCCAGGACATGGGCTACTTACATGTCTACAATGAACCCTGGAGTTGTAGATGGCACTTTCTGAGGGCTGCTTTCTGTATGTCCAGGCAGATAGATCTCTGCAACCCCAAGAATGATTACTTCAGGCCTAACTAAGGCTTNTTGTAGTTAGGCCCCACTAACACATCAGTGTCGGCTTTCTCAAGTTGCCTTGAGGCCAGCTTGCCCTGCTGGCCTTCTATGACTTCCTAGAGACTGAATTCTGGGGCACTGACTGTTAGGTCCCTCACAGGGTTCAGACCCTGAATATGAAAAGGCCAAGTCTTCTCCAGATTGGCAGCCCTACACTAGAGCTACCAGAGTCTTGCAGATTGACTGCCTCATTATTAATCTTATCCCAACACAAAACAAAAATTATCCATGGTGGTACTGGGCATTAGAAATGTCATGTAAATTACTATAAACATGAGCCATCTAACTTACCTCATCTAGTAGTCACATTAAAAATAATAAAGGCAAACAGATGAANTTACTTTTAATGCTATATTTTATTTAAAGCAATCAATCCAAACATTTTATAGTTTTAATATATACTCAATATAAAAGTCACTGATAAGTNCTATAAANTCTTTCTTTTTACTAAACCATAGAGATCTNGTGTCTATTTCCTGTTGCAAACACATCTCAATTTTCAGTACCCATATTTTCAGTGTCCAATAACTGTGTGGGGCCAATGGCTGCTATATTGGATAGTAAGATGCAAGGGGCGCTCATCCTCACCCCTCCCCCAACCCCTGGTCCAGGGCTAACACTATGCTTCTTCTCTACCCTGCGTTTCAGATATCAATGAATGTGANCATAGAAACCACACGTGCACGCCACTGCAGACTTGCTACAATTTACAAGGGGGCTTCAANTGTGTTGACCCCATCCGCTGTGAGGAGCCTTATCTGCTGATTGGTGATAAGTAAGTCAAGGCTAGTCCTTTGGAAGTGGAAGGGGTGGGGACCTGGCTCAGGAGATGGTCAGTATCTTATAAAGGAGGTTACTGGAGCCAAGGAGTCAGGAGATCTGGCTTGCTCCCTACTTCATGCAAGTGGGTCTGTGCCTACCTACAANGTTCTCAGTTGCTCCCCAACACATGTCAGAACTAATGAAGATTATCTAGAAAGCTAACTAGTAGAGAGGCAGAGTTCATGAATCTGATTCTGCTACCAATGAACATTCTAGATACATGGGGTCTTTCAGAGACAAGCTTCTCAAATGTGGTATACAGGCCTCCCCTGAGGATCNTAGTGTGTGCAGGCTCAGATGCAAGAGTGTAATCTGGGAGAGGGCTGTGGTTTTGCTCTTCTGGCAAGCTTCAGGAGAAATGAAGATTTCCAGTCCAGGGACTGCTCTGTGAGTGGTAAGCTGCTGGAGAATTCTGGAGTTCTCAATACCCAAGGATAACTAGCTTGCCCTAGTCAAGTTTCTGAAGTCCTAAAGACAGATCAATTACTAAATCATCAAATGGCAAATAATCTTGTTGAGAAGACAGCCTCAAAAGATGATGGCACTGGGATTTGTTTCCCAGCCCTGGGGTCCTGTGTCTCTTTTTTTTCCCTTATCCCTACCCTACCCCCACTCCTGCTGGCCCATCTCAGTTCCTCATCCTACATGCAGAGCATACATGCANAGCATACAGCACACAGAGTCCACACATGCTTGCTTGTACATCTGCCATCCTCTCCTTAGTCAGCTCCACTCCCTGTTCCCTAGCAACTGCAAACCCTCACAGTGGAGAGGAGTGACTCGGTCAGCCACACCCATCCCTTTCTTCCCGCAAAGAGAATTCACGNCTTACCAATGTGATTCCCGCTGTGTTTAGAAAAAATAATAGACAAAAGAAGATGACAAAGTCAGGACTGGGGGTTCCTTCAGAGTTGTTGTCACGTGTTGCTATGAGCTGTACTTCCAAGTAATTTTTTAGAACAGGGACCTTCTTCCAGTTTCTGATTCCAAATCCCCAAGTAGCCCAACAGAGCATTAGGCTACTCTCCATGTGTGGGTCTCTCTGGGTTTGTCTGGCTTTAAATGGATCCCATCCAACTGGCAGCCTTGAGTGGATGTTACCAATGAAGTCTCTGCCCTGAAAAAGCTTGGTGGCTTCCTCCTTTAAAGCCTCAGGACCATGTGATGGCCACCCCCTTCCAGCTCCTTGGCTGCTCAGGTGTCCTGTGCTCCTGCCAGCTGAAACAGGACTTGCTCTCACCTTGACACCCAGAGGGCCCAGCCTNCCAGCTTTTGTGCACATACTTCCTGCCAGATGGAAGGCATTTCTTCTGTCTCCTTGTGGCCGGACCCAGCCCATCTTTTAGATCTCTGCTCAGTGCCTCCATCCCAGCTGTTCACGATCCTCTTCAGCTGGGAGCCATCANGCCCTCTTCCAAATTTCTTTTAGGAAACAATTATTTTCTCTCTGACATGTGACATTTTAATGTGATCAGTTTGGCACCAGGGCTGCTTGGACTTGGCTGTTGTGATGCAGCCTTAACGAAACGATACTTTGATGATGCTTTGTAGTCTTTTGCTTGTTAACTGTTAGTGGTGCCCCTCTGTGCTAGGTGTTGTGGCTTTGCTCTTGTACTGGAGGGGGTACGGTAAAGAAACAGCCACCATGACTGCTCCATTGGGGGACCGTTTTTTTTTTATTGTGAATAACAAAGAGAAAATATCCAGAGACATCTGGAAGAGTCCAGAGCAGAGAGAAAAAAAGAAACAGATTGGATATGGCCAGTGCTAGGGAAGCCAGATAGTGGGAGAGAAAATGGAGATAGCAGGGGCTAGTGAAAGAGCAGGAGAAGGTGTGAGAGAAAGCATGAGCGGCAGTGGGTAGGCAAATCATGAGGACAAGGAAGGACTCCTTTTGGGGAGGCAAAACCAGTTCCACAAGTTCCTGAGGAATGCTGGCTTGTTTCTAACCACCAGAAACCCTTCTCTAGTCCAGCCTGAGCTCCTTTCTGGATATATGGACGACCTGAGACCTACCAAAGGTCTAGANGGGGAAAAAGACATTGAATAAATTGACAAAGAGATGGACTGAGTAAGGAGTTTGCAGAAGAAAGCGGAGATTGAACTTGTTCCGGGAATCTAAAGGCCACTGAGAAAATGACCTTTCGGTAGGGCCGGAAGTTGAGTTGACCTTAACTGAACAGAGACTGGAAGAGCAAAGGGAACAGCATGTACACAGGCAAGGGTGGCCTTTAAGCCTACAGGGAACAGAAGAAGTTGAGCTCCTGCAGCACAGGAAGGTGTGAAGAACAGTGGCCTGAAGAGGTGTTAGAGCAGTTGGAGGTGGGGTGGGCAGGCTCATCGAGGTCCATTGAGGCTAAAATTTGTGTTCAGTTTTCATTCAAGCGTCACTGAGGGGCCACTGAAGAGTGTGCAGGGGACAGATGCAGTCTGACTTAGTCTGACAAAGGGCAGTCTGTTAGGAGGCCATCACAGAGGCCCAGGTGAGAGAAGGAGACACCTGACCCAGTGGCCAGCACTGAGGTGTCAACATTGTTGTGTTTAGGTCNTTGTCCCCTTACATCCATTTTACTTGCAAAAACTGTCAGTTCCACTTCCAAACTAAATCCTAAGTCCAGAAGCCTCTTTACTGCTATGAGCTCTGCTCAGTAAGGGGACTGGAGGACGGATGGGAAGAGAGATGGGTAAGCCAGCAGGAGTCTCTAGCAGGCGTTCCTTGGCAACAGATGTNGATGCGTCTCTGTTAAGTTATGTTACACCTAGGGTTTGAAATTATCTGCTCTGTATTAGAAATATTTGTGTTTAAATATTTGTATTTTTCCTACTAGAAGGCAAACTGCTTGAGGTCATGGTGTTACTTAATATTGAATTTCTGAAGTGTCCAGTGAGTTCTGAGCTCTTGTATATTGGATAAAAAGATTCTATTATCATCCACACATACTGGGCTGAGTGTAATAGAGAGTGTAAAGGACCTTTGAGAATCATCAGTCTAATATAATTTTCATTTTTAAATATTCTTAAAAAAATTTAAATGTGTGTGGGTATTTTGCCTGAATGTGTGTGTATGTATATATGCCTGGTGCCTGAAGAAGCCAGAAGAGAGCATCAGATCACCCTGGGAGTGGAGTTACAGACAGTTGTGAGCTGCCATGTCTGGGAATGGAGTACAGATAGTTATGAGCTGCCGTGAGGGTGTTGGGAATCGAACCTGGGTTCTCTGGAAGAGCAACCAGTGCTCTTAACTACTGAGGCATCTCTCCAGGTTCCACTTTAAATATTCTTAGTGAGTGTCCTTGATTGGGAAGTGAGGACTATATGGCCATCAGCACATGTCTAAATACATGATCATGTCAGGTACACTGGAGAATGCGCCAGTGTTCTGATGACCAGAGGTCCAGCTAAATCCTTTAGTAGCCAGAATATCTGATGCCAGCAAGGCTACTGTCTAGAGACAGAGCTCATCTACATTCTAGGGGGCCTTCAGATTAGAACAGGGAGTGGAGAGGTTCTCCAGTTACTTCACTAGGTGGTAAGAATGACATGGCTTTGCTTCCAGGGTTTTAAAGTGGGGAAGTTGGGCACAGCTAGTGCCTGAAAAGGATTTACTGAGCACTCCCATGATTTCTCTCCTACCAGCCGCTGTATGTGTCCTGCTGAGAATACTGGCTGCAGAGACCAGCCCTTTACCATCTTGTTTCGGGACATGGATGTAGTATCAGGACGCTCTGTTCCTGCTGACATCTTCCAGATGCAAGCAACGACCCGCTATCCTGGTGCTTATTATATTTTCCAGATCAAATCTGGCAATGAAGGTCGAGAGTTCTACATGCGGGTAAGAGGGAGTGTGAGCCGTACCTTCCATCTTTAACGATTGCCACCACTTTAACAGTGTCTGCATCTTTAGCAAAGGCCACTCACTTTTTGTTTGTGTGGTGTATATGTGTCTCTGTGTGTGTGTGTGTGTGTGCGCGCGCGCGCGCGCGCGCGCATGCATGTCAAGGCCAGAGGTCAATGCTGTCTTCATTCTATTACTCTCCACCTTCTTCCTCTGTTATTTGCTGCCTAGTGGTTTCTATCTTTAATAACAGCCTTGTGTGGTATAGTCTACAATCATGTTTCATGGTAAGGATATAGACCTGAGGGGCAAGTGTGGAAAGCAGAGAAGCACTAGGAGTTCAGGGTTGAAGGTCTCTCTTCTATCACTTTCTGCATGGTCTTGTGAAAGATGCTTTTCCTTCATGTGTCTCAGGAGCCTCCTCTGTGAAATGAGAAGTTAGGTCATGACACAGTCTTAGTGTAAAACTGTGGGAGAGGCTCCACACCTTTGCTTACACGTTCATTTATTTACTGACTTGACAAGTATATTATATACATNCTGTGCATATTTAGAAGCTGAGATTACTGCATTTAAAAACCACCACCATCAACAAAAACCACCCCAGCCATGTGTGATGGTGCACACCTTTAATCTCAGCACTCAAGAGACAGAAGCAGGTAGATCTCTGAGTTTGAGGCCAGCCTGCTCTACAGAGCAAGTTCCAGGACAGCCAGGACTATTATACAGAGAAACCCTGTTTCAAAAAAACAAAATCAAACAAACAAGCAAACAAACAAACAAAGATAACACCCCAAACCCTCACTCTCATAGCACTTACATGCTAGCAAAAAAAAAAAAAAAAAAAAAAGAAAGAAAGAAAGAAATAGGAAAAAAGAATAGTTCTCAGATATGGACTCGACTGGTTTTGCCTACAGAGTAGAACACTAGAAAGTTTGATTGACTTAGTCACACCAGTGGAAAGCATTATAGCATATGTCCTAAAATGTGTTTATGTTATAAAGTAAATTATATACTTTCAATACCATACTGTGTATATACATTTAGTACCACGGTGTGTACATACCTTTGGTATCCCAGGTATATACAGTTAGTACCATGGCTTGTGCATACCTTTGGTATCCCAGGTATATACATTTAGTACCATGGTGTGTGCATACCTTTGGTATCCCAGGTATATACATTTAGCACCATGGCTTGTGCATACCTTTGGTATCCCAGGTATATACATTTAGTACCATGGCTTGTGCATACCTTTGGTATGCCAGGTATATAACTGAGCTGCTCATCTCTTCAGTCCCTGCAGTGGCCTACCTCCTTACAGACCACTGGACTAGAACCATCTTTGTCATATTGTATCATGTATGTAGGCACTTGTCCAGGAGGAAGGTTCTAGAGCTTCATCTGTAGATGACCTGTTTCAATGGTGAAACCAGGGCAATGTGTGCCTAAGATCCCAGCACTGGGAGGTGGAGAGAGGGACTTATAAGGGACTTATAAGGGACTTATAGACCAGCTAGCCTAGCTGAGTTGGTGAGCTTTTAGCCCAGTGAGAGACCCTATCTCAAAAAAGAAGTAAAACGAAGCTTGGAGGCAAATACTTTTAATCACAGGACTCATCATAGTAGAGACAGAGACAGGTGAATCTCTGTGAGTTCAGGCTAGCCTGGTCTATATAGCAAGTTCCAGGCCAGCCATGGTTATAGTGAGACCTTGTCTCAAAAAAAAGATAGATAGCAATTGAGAAAGAGAAAGACACTTGATGTTAACCTTTGGTTTGTACATGTATGTACACATATACGCATAACACCTACATGTACATGAATACGTACACACACACAAACATATGCACAAACACACAGCAATCAGAAGGGCCCAAGATANTCCTTTCTGTGGCTGTTGTAGCAAATGACCACAAGCCTGGTGGCTTAAGACAGCAGAAATATATTTCTTCATAGTTTTGGAAACCAAAGCATCTAAAATTATTTCTCTGCATCTACACCAAAGCATTGCAGGGCTGTATGTTCCATGTCTAAAGGAGAAATATTTCCTGTGTCTTCCAGCTTCTGGTGGCTGCCACATGTCCTGTGTTTCAGTTGGGGTTTCTATTGCTGAGAAGAAACACCATGACTAAAGCAAGTTGGAAAGGGAAGGGTTTATTCGGCTTATGCTTCCACATCATAGTTCATCACTGATGGAAGTCATGGCAGGAACTCAAAACAGGGTAGGAGCCTGATACAGAGGCCACAAAAGGGTGCTGCCTACTGGCTTGCACCTAATGGCTTACTCAGCTTGCTTTCTTATAGAACCCAGAACTACCAGCCCAGGGATGGCAGTACCCATTATGGGGTTGGTCCTTCCCCAAAAATCACCAATTAAGAAAATGCTCTACAGGTTTGCCTACAGCCCAATACCATGGAGGCATTCTTCTCAGCTGAGGCTCCCTCCTCTCCAGTGATGCTTGCTTGTGTCATGTTGACATAAAACTGGCTGCCAACACATCCTGACTGTAGCCACATCACTCCAGCATCATTTATGCATTTCCTTCTTGCCTCCTCTTCTGCATACGGTGGAGTGCCCTCTGCCATGCCCTTACGGAGACTCTTGGGATTTGACTTAGCACCCATTTCCCTGGGTTCAGACCTTAATCTCATCTTCAACTCCCCCTTTTTTTCTTACAATATTTACACCTTGCCAGGTTTGGGACGTAGCTGTCTTTAGGGTCACAATTTGGCCCACTGAACCCAGGAGCCCGTATGTGATCCTGTAGAGTCACCACCTTAGAAGGATGGGCCTATGGGTATCTTACCTACTTACCTACTACTGAGACCTGTGCAAGGGCCTGTGACAAAGCTGTATCTCTGTACTTCATGCCCTTCCCCAACCCCTTGACAGAATCTTTTAGTCCTTGCCTCTGGGGCTATCAATCTCAGGGACTAGTGTATTCTCACTAACATTATCCACTCTCAGTGATATCCTCACAGAATCAGGTCATGTGTGACTACCTGACTTGTGGAACTGGTTTAGAGCCGGCTTAGACCAAAGCAGAAGGATCAAAAGCTTGGAAAGAAGCTGGCATGAGAAGTGAGAGGACCTTCCAAAAGATGAAAAAGATGGAGTGGGGTGTGTGTGTGTGTGTGTGTGTGTGTGTGTGTGTGTGTGATTCTTGAGCTCATAAGCACTAGTGTCTGTCAGAAACTTGCCCTTACCAAGTCTTGGTGAGCTGACTGTCCTCTCAAGGACAGCCAGCCACCAGTATCCTTCATCTGGAGACACAGGCATCCCAGTTATGGAGTAGAGAGATGGCTCTTCCCTTTAGGGATTTAAGACTCCATCATCGATTCTTCCTGCCTCAGTTTCCCTCCAGCCCCAAGCAGGGCAGGAGTTCTGTAGAGACCACCTTATCTAGGCAACAGGTCACTCCACTGAACACCACCCAGTCAAATCCACCAGGCCCCACAGTCACTCTGGTAGTCAGCCTGAGAGGTGCCCAGGGATGTGGGAAAAGACTTTTGTCCTATAGATGGAGTGGACAGGAGGGAGACCCCATTCCTTAGAACTTCCTCTGGGCCCAGACTGTCACAGCAGCTAAGGAACACTGGACACTGAGCTCAAAGCCACATGTAGCTTGTNTCTCTCTGAGAAAGCTAAGGAGGACCTGCAAGCTTTATCATTTTTATTCAGAAGAGACATAGAGGGGACAAAGGGACATAGGCCTGGCATAAAAATGACCAAAGAAACTAAAGGATGGAAGGGATAACCAAGGTCCCCAAGACTGCACCTGGGACCAGAACAGAGGTTTGAGGTGAAACTTGGGGAAGCCACAGGGTTTGAACACAGGACGTTGAAGCTGGTGAGATAAAATGGGCTGTCCAGAGCTCAGGACCCTCCCCGGTTGTGGGCTGGGCTGAGTCCTGTTCCTCAGGGGCCACTCACTCATGTTTCTTGTGGGCCGGGCTGAGTTCTGTTCCTTGGTCTTCTCCAGTTTCTCCCAGCCCTGTGATCTTGGACGTGTTATCTAACAGCTCTAGTATCAACTCCCTGATCTCTAGAGAAGATCCTAGTGTTTACTTTTGGATTAGCTGAAGTCATTCACTTAGCACAGCATAAGAACACGGAAGGACTTTTTGTCAAATGTGCAGGGCTGAAGGGTGTGAAACTGTCAAGCACTGTGCCTGTTCTCTTCCCTGTTGCCTTAAACCTGTGCACTCCTAGGTGACATGTCAGCTTGCTCTGTAAGACTCCAGGAACATCCCCTAACTACTATCCTACTGTCCCTTTCTCTTTCACCAAAGTNCCTGTTGACTTACATGGAAGCCACAACCTCCAGGGTCTTTCAGTGTCAAGTTTCTGCCTGCCCCTGGTGTTAGGGTCTCAGAAGAGCACNGTGCAGCAATAGAAAGCATTCGATCAGTATAATTATTGTATAGACACTGCTGCTGCCACTGCCACAACCTTCCAGGCCTTGAAAGAGTTGAAAATGCTACCCAGGGGGTTGAAGCTTCATATGGCCATTCAGGTTCTCCTATACTGAGGTTCATGGTTTTTATTAGAAGCACTTGGGAGCAGCACAGTCTCAGCCAATCACACATGCACACACACATCCACATGCATATACTTGCTCACAGGTACATGCAAACACACATTACATATGTTACAAGTACATACACAGGGATGCATACGTACGCATCTGCACAGGCATAGCCCTTTCACAAACCCTGTGAGCAGTCTGTCTAGAGTGGAGCCCTGCACAGAGGCCTGGATTGGCTTTTATCAGGGGGCTTGGAGGCACAGTTAGAGCTAGAAAAGAGAGAAGGAGCATAGAGTTTAGACTGTGTCAAATTATGTTTAGTCCACGGTAGGAGGGATCAGGTGGGCTGTGTGTAGCTTGGGTCAATTCTGCCAGCTTTCCCCAAGCATTCACCTGCATTCTCCTTGTATCATCATGCAGATTGGAGCTGGGCACTGAATGCAGACACAAACAGGATACAGCTTCTGCCCAAGCACACACTCTGAGGTAGACATGGGGGACCAACTAACAAAGCCAAACGCATGCCGTGCAATGGTAGGAAATGGAGAGNCAGAGAACCCAGTGATGGAAAACAAGCCTTTTAGAGTCAGATTTTCTAGCACTGTGCTAGTCTTATGACCTTATGGGTCATAAAGGTCATAACCCTTAACCTATTTACAGGGATACATAAGAAACGNGCTAAAGTTTTAGCCAAATGCCTGACCTCATATGATCATCATTTTGGGGTGTGTAAGATCTTAGGGATCAAACCCACAGCCTCATACATACTAGGCAGGTGTCCCATCTCTGAGATATGTCCCCACCCTTATCACTGTTGTTTTGAATCAGTGGTTACCAAAGCTACTAATGACCAGGAGTCTTAGGGCAGGTGTTTCAGTAATGCCTGAAAAACTGAATTTGGTGGAGGAGGTGGCTGTCCTTAGTCCTGGCTGGCACTTGAGTATTCCCAGGTGCTGTGGGCAAAACTTTTTCAGGTTTCAAAGGCTCTGGCCCTGGCTCTGGACTCAATGACTTCCAAGGTTGCTTCTAGATGGGAGGGTCTAGCACTACATCAGTCACTCGAGACATTGCTCAAAAGAATAGCCTGGCAGCTTCTCTTTGCTCCACTCCCCATTCAGACATGCATCTCTGCAAATCACTCTCCTCACAGCNGCCTTCAGGTTAAGGCCCTTAACACCCTTAGCCTTTGTTTAAGCAAACAGTGAAAACTGACAAAATGAATGAATGTGTGGGTGCTGTGGCCATTTCCCTGCATGGCTGTCCCTGCTCAAGTCCTGGCCCTGGGCTCTGGAGTTTTGAAAGGGCTGAGAAGGAAGTCTGAGAGATCCTTTGCACACACAGGTACTGATTACGTGAATGCTGATGTGGATACAGAGACAGTGCCAAGAGGAAATGGCGTGGTTGTAACTGCTGATAGCCCGATGGACAAGGCAGGTCTAGTGCTTAGCCCACACCTGTCTGCCAGCCCCACCTCTGTCTTACCAGTGGCCATTCTTAGAGGAGCTGCCAAACTTTATGGGGGAGCCTTCCCTTTATAGAGGCAAAGTAAACGCCTGGTATGACTTTATCCGGGCCAAGTTCCTTGATTTCANAGAGGCTGTTCCTTTCATTTTCTGGGTACTGCAGCTTCTGGGAAGTTATTATCCAGTCTATCTGTGTTCTCTCCTGTGCTATTTCCTCTGCAGACATCCTGTATCTGTCTGTTTCACTGGCCCTGGGAACTTCTATGTAGGACATCACCAGGGAGAAGACTCAAAGCCCATAGTCTCTTCTAATAATTTTTGAGTAATGAAAAGGGGGGCTGAGGTTTGCACCCAGGCAGAAAATCCAAATGAAAGTCCCTAGCTCTACCCCTGGATGATCCCAAGCAATTATTTAACCCATTAATCCCCAGTTTGCTTATTTATAGAATGGAATACAAGACGTACCTTTAGGATAGTCCTTATGTAAGGGCAGCTGTCCTCAACCTCCAGGATCNGGTGCTTTTAACTTAGCATCTTTTAATTGTTCATGTGTTTACCAATTACCTGGGACCCTGTTAAACTACAGATTCTGGCTCAATGGAGCTTGGGTGGAGCCCAGGAGTCCACATTTCTGATTGTATCTGTAGACTTTGATGCTGCTAATCCAAGGCCTTTGAGGGTTTTATGAGAACTGAGTAAGTAGACATATATAAAAAAGACCAAGAGTGTACCNCCAACTGGTACCCTATTGATGCTATCACCCTCTCTGGGTGCCNCTGTGGAAGTCCTAGAAAGGTTCNATGTTAGAGAAAAGTTCACATGACTTTAATAGGATCTCATTGATAGGGTCACAGAAGGGTGACTTTGGAGGAGACTAAGTGCCCAGAGGTCGGCTTTTAACAAATTTCACTTTTCCTAAAAATGTTCACGTCTTAGTTTTTCTTTTTTAATTGCTAGGATAAGACATCATAACCAAGGCAACTTATTAAAAAAACATTTAATTTGGGGCTCACGGTTGCAGATAGAGTGCATGACCGTCATAGCGGGGAGAATGGCAGCAGGCAGGCAAGCACGATACTAGAGCAGTAGCTGAGAGTTCACGTCTTGATCCACAAATATGAGGCAGAGAGAGCTAACTGGGAATGGAGTGGCTTTCAAAGCCTGCTCCCAGTGACACACCTCCTCCAACAAGGCCGCACTTCCTAATCCTTCCCAGATAGTTCTACCAACTGAGGACCAAGCATTCAAATATATGAGCCTATGGGGACTAGTCTCATTTAAACTTCCACAATAACTAGAAAATCCTGCAATGGCTCTTGGAATTATTTATCATCATCATCATCATCATCAATGTTGTTTAAGTAGCTCAGGTGATTTTGATGTCATTTGTTTGGAAATTACTCATGTTACTGCCATGCAAGTAGTTGTTAGACTGTCTCACTTAGGGAACACTGACAAGGAAAAAGTCTGTACATGCGCAGTAAAGGTGCAGGATTTTTTCCTAAATATTTTAAATCTGTGTTTGGTTGAATCTCAGGATGTAGAACCCACAGATATGGAAGGCATTTTCTAAACAATGGTACCATGCTATGTCATAGGGATGTTTGTACTATCCAGTAGGGAACTTGATAGCAGACATGGACCAAGGCAGTAGCATGCACAATTATATACATATATAATAATAATATATATATTATATATAATACATCCTTTCTCTCACGTGCAAAGTTAAGGGCCTGCAGGGGTGGGGGTGGGGTCTAACTTAGACTAGGGAATCAGAGAAGCCTTGACTTAGAAAATGACCTTTCAGGTAAAGAGTGGGCAAAGCTGGGAAAGAGTTCAGCGTCACTGAGGAGCATGGATGACACCATGGTCATGGTGACACTGAGTGTCCTGGCTCAGGCTGCTGTCCCCCTAGCCATCCCTTTTGTTAACACCATATCTTTTCTAACCAGTGTCCCCACCCCCACCCCCTGGTTCTGTCCACAGCAAACAGGGCCTATCAGTGCTACCCTGGTGATGACACGCCCCATCAAAGGGCCTCGGGACATCCAGCTGGATTTGGAGATGATCACTGTCAACACTGTCATCAACTTCAGAGGCAGCTCCGTGATCCGACTGCGGATATATGTGTCACAGTACCCGTTCTGAGCCTCGGGCTAAGGCCCCTGACACTGCCTTTCACTAGCACCAAAGGACAGGAGGAGGAATCCAGCAAGAATGAGAACGAGACAGACATTGCACCTTTCCTGCTGAATATCTCCCTGGGGNATCAGGCCAGTGTCCTGACCCCTACCTGTACTATTGCCAACTGTCACTCTGAAGGACACCCTGCCCCCAGTTCCCACGATGCAGTTATCCAAAAGTATTCTCCTTGGCCCCCTGAGGTGAGGTTGCCAGTGACTCTTCAAGGCCTTCCATTTACTTCCATCTGTTTTCAAAGACAATAGATTAGGTTTGCTGGGGTTGGAGTCTGTGTTCCAAGACTGAGCGGCTTGCTCTCGCCTCTCCCTCTCCTTCCTCCAGCTCTTGCTGCATTGCTGCTTTGCAAAAGCCCCCATGGGCTCATGGGAAAGGCTGGGTATAGCTAGTTTGCTTCCTGCGTGTGCAGAGAAGGCTGTGCGAAACACACCACAGCAGGATCTAAGGTTTTTAAAGAGTCTATTATAAAACCACGTCTGGTATGTTCAGCATAAAAGAAGTTTTTAATTGTCCTTAAAATCTGTATGACTGTTTAACCTTTTCTTGTGCATTTTGAGTTTTTCAAGTGGTAGAGTTCCTTCAAAAGGCCTCAGACACACGTTATGTTCTGTCTTCCCAACCCCAGCCTTCCCTCCATTTTAGCCCGGTTTTTATGAAGACCCCTTAATCATGCTTTCTTAAGAATTTTTACCCAACTGAGTTGGAAGACAGAGGTATCCAGACTGATTAAATATTTGAAGAAATCTTGTGCTTGGTTAATTTTGACACCATGGATAATTTAGTGCTTGGGGTCGGTTTTAATTCTGTGCAGTGTTTTGGAAAGGTCTCCAAGGGACTGAAATCTCCATAACTGGACCAAAGGTTGGGCAAAAGGTGGGGNACTGTGAAATGGGGGTGGTGGAAAAATGAGGGTCAGCATCAACCCCAAGTTTTCTCATGGTTGCTCTCTCATGTAGTCTGTTGTGGGTACTCTTCAAGGGCAGAGGGCAGAGGGCAGAGGGCAGAGGGCAGAGGGCAGAGGGCAGAGGCAGACTGTATTCAAACCCCTGTAAACCAGTGAGTGGCCCTTGGCCCCGTGTAGAAGGAAAACTGATTAGGTAGGACTCATCTCTAGAGATTGATGCTATTGGTCCTGGGCAGGGCCTGGGCATCAGAATTTGTTAAAACAATAAATAGCAGAGTTGCAGATGGTTAGAGAGAGGTGGGCTAGTGAGGCCACCTTGCCTTCAGACCTGTGAAATTTCTTCCAGAACTTTTCATCTTATCACCCCTTCCCTGATCAGAAGCTCTGGGTTTTCACCAGGCAAAGGTAAAGAGCACAAGGCCCAGCAAAGAGACCCGATTAGACAGCTGCCTTCATGACCAGTTTCAGGAATGGATGGGAGGCTACAGAAGGAGAAAATGGACTCCTTGAGGTCCAAAGACNCATCAGTAGGATCAAGCTATGGAGGCTCCTATCCCACCCCTTAGTGATGTACTTAAATGCCTCTAAGGTGCCCAGAGCCGTACCCTGGACCCCAGGTTAGTGGGCAATTCATAGATTCTTCTTTTGTATTTTGTTCGTTTATTTGTTTTTTAAGACAGAATCTTGCTATACAGCCCTAGTTGGCCTCAAACTCATTAAGCAGACTAGGTTGGCCTCTCTCGGTCTTACAGAGATTTGATTGCCTCTAATTCCTAGTCCTGAGGTTAAAGGCACACACCACCACCAAATTCATAGGTTCTCAGATTCTTCAGCAGAGGCGAAAAGCATGATCACCCATATCTGAGCAGCCCTGGCCTATCTTCTTACCCACAGAATGTGTCTCACTCCCACAACACAGCTCTGGTTCTTTTTTTCTTTTTTTCTCTAACTAAAACTAAGTTCATCCAAACCATGCCCAACAGTGAGCCTTCTGGCAGGTTCAGGTAGCATTAATAACACCCACCCAAGTGGCATAGAGGCTTCAGTTTAGAAACTTGGAGAAAAGGACAAATTCTTTCAGTGAGGCTGTCTGCAGAGCAAAGGCCAGAAGGCACCCTCCTGTGCAGGTTCTCTTATTGTGAGGAGGCTTAGGGGTCAGAGATGCGGAGTGTGGACACTGATGCAGCAGCCGGAACAATTGACCCAGGCTCAGCACAGCATGGGCTCANCTCTCCTCATGACACAGAAGGCTGAGACACTTTGGCTTGTGGTTTTTGAACCCACTGGTTTCCAAGGTGCCGTATTTGGAACCAGACCCAAGTTCCTCGGGTTTACATTTTAGTTGTCATTGTCTGAATATGGCTTCCCGCTTCTAAGAAAAAAGGCATCTAGAGGCTTTACAAAAGCAGGTTCAGAGGGCCTTTTGGTCCTTGGATCACTCTTTCCAAACATCACTGATGAGTTCAGTTTAAATGAATAAGAAGCATGTGGGATCAATTTATCTTAAAATACACTCGGGCCTCAAAGTTCAGGGGAAGAATGGCCTGGGGCAGAGTGTGTACTATAGGGCCAACCAAAAACATTCAGAATGGTTCTAGAGGCTCCCAGAACCCAAAAGACTGCTTGCTTCACCCATTCGCTGGGAATAGTTGGATATTATTTTTTTTTTCTCCCACGGCTCGGGGTGTTGGCCTGCTAGCAGGATTCCAGCATTTGTGGAGCCCAGTGGATTAGCTGTTTGGGGGGCCCTAATATATCTGGGCTCCCCAGGCTTGTCTCTTGTCACGGTGGCCCAATCCTGGAGCTGAGGCTGAGGTTGTCAAGTGAGCCCTGGTTCCATCACACTCTGAAACATGAAGGATCCTGTGAAAAGAGGGCGCCAGCTTAAGATACAAGACAGCAGCCAAAATCCTCATGTTACCACCTGACCATCTGAGTTCCCCGCAGACGAATACTTCCATTCAGTTGCTTCTAATTCTGAAGCTCTGAGAGGCCTCACAATGTACTTTGGGGATGGCNGCCAGCATTTCCATTAAAGAGCAGTTTTAGAGTTTCCCNGAAGCATGCCAATCATAACACTTTCTAATTGGCACAAAATCCACCTACCTGTTGCCTTGCCGTCTCGGGTAACACACTCAAAAATTTTCTTAGGTAAGAGTCTTGGCCCTGGGAGTGTTATTTGCCCAGATGGTGAAATGTTTAAGGGGGTCTGATTGCTTCATTTTCAATGGATTAAATGTATTTTTGTGGCCTGGGTGTTAACTCTAGTGTGCACAAATTATTCATCCTTAGCCAAAAAGGTCACCCAGAAAGAGACAGCATGACAAACAAAACAAAACAAAACAAAACAAAACAAAACAAAAAAACATTTCCTCTTATCTTGCCAGATGAAATCTGAATGGTAAAAGGCCTTTATTTAAGAGAATATCATGCTTTATTTTATTGTTTAAAAATATTTTTCCTTATTCTTGAGAATTTAATATATGTATACAATGAAATAGAACCATATTCCTCCCATTTCCCCCTCCACTTCCCCTTATTTTTCCTCCTAGCTTCATGTCTTTCTAAAATTTTTATGGTTTCGATAACCCACCAAGTCCAATTAGTGTTGCCCATATGTGCACAGTGTGGGGCCATCCACTGGAGCCTGGGAAACCTACCAGTAGCCACACCCTCCAAAAAGAATGCCTCTCCTTCCCCCTCCCCCAGTGGCTACCAACTGCCAATAGCTCCTCAGTAAAGGTGGGGGTTGGGGAACTCTACTGGACTAAGGTTACAGTCCACCATGTCCGGACAGCTCTCTCTGAGCTCTGCACAAGATGNAAGGANCCCCATCCTCCAGCACTGGCTTCCTGCTCTCTGCCTGACATTATTTGGAGACTGACCATGAGCATGGGTGCCTGACTTATCTCAGGCATGACTCTTGACACAGTTCCCTGCAGACACTCTCCTTCTGCTGCCACACATGGTAATTAGGCTTTGTGATTTGGTTGTTTGGATAGAGTGTGCTACCATATGGCAACTAGGCATTGTATCCCAGCCTTATGATAGGAGTGTGCTGTTTAATGCAAATGCCGTGATTTCCCAGCCACTGTCCCCATCCTTTATATCTCCCCTCACTCTGGAATAAAGTTGAACTGTAACACTGAAGCTGCCTCCTGGAAAGCTATTTCCACCACACTCACAGGGGTACAGAGCCCTGTACAATGCCTCTGCTCCCTTTGTCCTCATAGCCTGGTGGCCAGTGGACGAGAAAGAGGGAGACACCATGGGTNGGGGCTGGAGAGCAACTCCCCTATCCATGCTGGAATTTTGACTGGCTTGACCTTGTACAGGTCTTATGTGGGTAACATCAGCTACTGTGAGTTCATGAGCATGATAGCCGCATCCTGTCCAGAAGACAGCATTTTAGAGCAGCCCCCCCCCTTTCATCTTCTGTCTCTTATACTTTTCCACCTCCTATTCCATAGGGAAAGAACTGTAGTTGAGCTTATTGCTGGCTTCAGAGAGATGAACATGGCACACAGTTCACTGGTGACACATTTNTCTGAGGATCTAGGAATCACCAGACAAAACTAGAACTTAGCCTATTTTAGTTNGATTTCAATAGTTACTAAGCCAAATCTATTTTATACAACCAAAACTCTTATGAGCACTCATGGACATGTGTTTGAAGTTTGGAATAATTGCCCTCTGTTTGTAAATATCAAATACATTTAATAGAAACACAAAATACATGTCAGGTAAAGAAATTTCTTTCAGGCCAGTGGGATGGCTTAGTGGGTCAAGGTGCTTGCCTCCAAGTCTAACCACCTGAGTCTGTCTAATCCTCGGCATCTACATGATGGAAGAAGAGAACTGACCCTGAGGGTTTCCTTCTGTCCTCCACAGGTATACCCATACACCCATACATGCATGCTTATACAGGTGCCCCACACATGCACTCACATAGACAAATAAAGGTTAAAAAACATTAAAAAGGTAATTTATTTTTTATTGGGCCTATATATATACATTTTGATACTTCTTTCCTGCTCTAAAGTGAACATTGAGCAAAACTCGTTAGTTCCAAACTTGTTCATACTCATCAATCACAAGCAAACGCACACATTGTTCTTCACGTGGGGAGTTTTGTGGTGAAATTTCTTAGTCCTTTTATTTAGCAGATGGTTGGAGTCCCTGAAGATAACTAAAAGATGTTTGCAAAAAAAAATCAAGAAAACAATCAGGGGGCTCCAGAACAAATTGATGCACAGTGGCAAGATTCATCATTCAAGTGGATTTTCTGGAGATGACTGCATCAGCATTTCTGACTTGCTAATGGGTCTTCATTGTGACTCTTGGCCAGCATCTAGCAGAGAAATAAACTGTGACATGAGAAGTGTCAACCCACGAATGAGCATTGCTGGTGTCTTACAGAGGGGAATAGCATCTTAGCAGGCAGAGACTAGCAGCATCCCCTAAATATTTTTGTTTTACCTGCATGTATGTCTGTATGATTGGATTCCCTGGAACTAGAGTTACAGACAGCTGTGAGCTGCCATGTGGGTGCTGGAAATTGAACCCGGGTCCTCTGGAAGAGCAGCTAACTGCAGCCAGTGCTCTTAACCACTGAGCCATCTCTTCACCCCACTCCCATCTTGATGAATAATGTGAAAATGAAGGCAGGGGTGAGCTGTACATAGATGCAAATACAAACACTACTCTGACAACCATTGATGAAGATTCTACTAACATTGATCTGGGGCCAGCGAGCTATCAGATAGGTTGACTGCACTTAAAAGTCNTTTTGGTTTGGGAAGCAGTGTTTTGGTTTGAACCTAGACCTTTTTCTAATTCTTACTTTTCAAGTTTCTACTCAAAGCAAACTTTTGAATTTTTCTTTTCCTTTATTATTATTGTGTGTGTG
>LZPO01027778.1:16870-30128 GCA_001675575.1 Neotoma lepida | reverse complement strand
AGATTTCTTTAAAGGAAGCACGTGAAGGTTTTTGCTTTTGTAATTAAAATATTTTGATTCTCATTGCAGGTAGGCAGTCAGTAGAGTTGTGTTTTCCCTTTTACTGTGGCAGAATTTACAACAACTTTTTTCCCTACCTGTTTATTCAACTTGGTTAAAACCATTTCTAGACGGTAATGTTAATAGTGTTTGCCTCTGAGATTCGAGATTTGTTTTTTATCATCTTCTTTGTAATTTTTTGTGTAGGGGTTGCTAAGAAACAATTTGCCCTTACAATTAGGAGAGAAAGACTTTTTTTTATCCTTCAGGAAAATTTAAACAGGTCTTGAATTTTGTTTCGTTTAATTTATAACTATTCATGAATAGAACTTATCGATGAAGAAATAAATGCAGGTTGAGAGAAAACGAGTTTGAGATTCTCTTAGGATATCTGGCAGTGTTGTCCTGTCGGCACTAAGATTTATCGGTATTAGGTTTTTCTGAAACCAGATTCAGAAACCGTGTAAGGGTATAGATCATTAGAGTAAGTACAGAATCAGAAGAGAGGAAGGCTATGGGAATTATGAATACTTAAGTGATGTGTAGAGACAATCAAGGAGACCGAGGAGCCTTGAGAAATTCTAGGAGACGGTGGAACTTAAGGAGTTAGGAGAGGAGAGTTTAATGAAGTCTTCAAGTGACATGAATCAAATGGATCAGGAAATAAAGTGCCTATTGANNTGGGTAGCTAAGGGAGAGGGTCCTTGCCTTCAGCAAACTTGATCTGAGATAGTAAGGGCAGAAGCCAACTTTGAATGAATTCGAGTTGTGAATAGAGGATAGAGAAGTAAAAATATTGGGTGTAGAATCTATATTTTGAGAAAGATTAGGAATGGTGACAGCAGTGGTTATTAGAGGGGATCTTAATGTGGAATTGGAAAGAATATCAAGACTATAGAATTGCTTTTTGTTAACAGTCATTGTCCTCACTCAAACTGTGGAAGCTGAGAACAAGTAGCTGGTCATAATGAATAGCACTATTTATAAATTGTGAATACTATTTTAGTACTACATTTTACATTCAGCAGTTTGGGTTCAACAGTTGCTATTAGTATTTAAGCTACAAATATGAACTGTGGCTGGGCAGTGGTGGCGCACGCCTTTAATCCCAGCACTCGGGAGGCAGAGGCAGGCGGATCTCTGTGAGTTCAAGGCCAGCCTGGGCTACCGAGTGAATTCCAGGAAAGGCGCCAAAGCCACACAGAGAAACCCTGTCTCGAAAAAAAAAAAAAAAAAAAAAAAAAAAAAACAAACTTTATCAACCTGTATTTCACTCGAAGTCTAGTACTTTGATACTCCAAACTTGCTTTTAAGTTATTTGACTTCTTCAGGTATATCCTAATGATTCTCTTAGATATCTTATGTGGAAATCAGATGTTTTTACTAAATCACAATTGCTGCATACATTAGTTAGAGCTTTGAGTTTAATATGCATTTAAAGGAAAATGCTCTTGGATTAAAATTTCTGTATAATGGGTTTCACTTTGATCTCCATTGGAAGTTTCGTTGTTATTCTGAAGTTCAGACTAGTACTTTAATGAATATATTACGTAGGAGTATGGAAAGGATGGTTCAAAGGGAAAGTGTGACTACCAAGTATTATATATGAATCTCCTATAGTTGTTCTGGTGGGAGTTTGATTTGGCATAATCATTTTAAAAACCTTTTCAGCAGTATATAATAAGATGAAACATGCATAAACTATATGCAAACAGTTACCCAACAAAATTCTAGAAAATATAAACATGACAGAAAACACATTAAATTGTTACAGTGAAAGAAAGTGGGATGGATTAAAAAGGGGCATTGGGTAACCTTTGGGAATGTTGGATGTATTAACTTACTGAGTTGTGATAATACTTTCCCCCAAATATTCATATATGACTTATTTAATTGTAAATTTTAAAAATGTGCAGTTTGTTTCAGGACAGTTATACATTGATAAAGTAAGAAAGTAAATAAAAAGAGGAAGAATTGACAGCATTTGAGTGTAGTTACTTTCTTTGAATACTATAGTTATGTCAGGGTGATAAGATTGTGAATACTTTTAATTTTCTTCATTTTTATACTGTATTGTGAATATGTAATTGAGAAACTACTTAACATACGCAAAATGGCATTAAACATATCTATAGATTTAAAGAATAGAGATACTCATATACTTAAGAAATGAGATATAATATATTTAAAGGTATCCTGTCCATTCTCTATTTTTCCTTTTCTTAATTTTCTTTATAGTTTTATTACATGCCTATGTATTTCTAAAAATTGTATTGTTTAGTTTTGTCTGTTTTGAAGTGAAATATAAAATAAATTATCTTGTATGATTTGTGANTAATTTTTTATACAGGGTGTCATTATATAGCTCAGATTAGCCTCAAACTTGCCATTCTCCTGTCTCAGCCTCCCAAATGAAGCGATTGTAAGTATCTACCACCACATCCTGTTCTATGACTTAAACGCTTTATATTTGTGATATTTTTCCATGTTCATATGCTATAGATCGTTTGTTTTTTATTGCTCTTTATCATTCTATGACCTTTCCACTGTTTACCCATAATCCTGTTGATGGATGTTTAGTGTACATTGTTATCCTTATTTTATTTTTTACTTTTGCCATTAAGTCTGTTTTGGGATACCCTTCCAGTCTATCTTTCTTTATATCCATGTATGTGAATTTCTTTGGCTTTTAAAATTGAAGAGTAGAGCTGTGGGTCTTTATTTTTGTTAGATAATACTAAGTTATTTTATATGGTGCTTGTGTCAGTTATACCATTACAAGTAAGTGTTCTCATTTTACCATGTAAGACATTTGTATTTTGCCTGAAATTTTCCTTTTGATGATCTAGTGAGTGAAAAATAGTATCCCATTGGGGAGTTTAATTTACATTTAATTATTATTTATTATTTAATTATCAACAATTATTTAATTGTTGAACCTTACGTAGTTCTATGGGGTCTGTTTGTGTCCTTTTCTTCTTTATCTTCTAGAAGTTATTTTTGAAATTGATCCTTTATCAGTTATGCGTGTGTTTTTTTCAGTAAATAGCTTGTCTTCTTAGTTTGTAGGGCTTTTGAAGAACTTACCGTATATTTTAATTCAGTTGGCTGTGTCAACTTCTTTTTAGTTTCTACTTTTGGTGTCTAATCTTTCCCTCCTTTCATCTTATAAAAATGTAGTTTTATGTTTTCTGATGGAAGTTTTAGAATATTACCTTTCCAAGGTGTGTATCTCTCAATTTTTCTGTAACACTTAAAACTACAATAAAAGTCTATTAAAAACTGGTATTAGGGCCAAGGAGATGATTTGGAGAGTGAAAATGCTTGTCCTGAAAGTTTTATGACCTTAGTTTTGATCCTGGGGAACACAAGGAACACAAGTAGAAAGCTGATGCATTTATAATCCCAGTACTTAGATGGTGAGAGAAGAGGCAAACAGAAAATCTGCCAGTAGCTTGTGGGCCAGCTAGCCTGGAGTATATAGTATAGTGGCTGAAACAAGAGAGACCCTGCCTCAAAACAAGATGGAAGGAGAGAGCCAACTCCAACAGTTGTTCTTTGACCTCCACAAGCACAGAATGGCATAAGTGTACCTTTATGTATACACACAATAAATAAGTTAATTTTGAAAAATGATGTCATACTCAGGACCTGAGCCCATAGCAGGAAGCTGGCTAAGCTACATAGCTACTTCAAGACCATCCTAAACTACCAAGTAGCAAGACTTTGCCTAAAAAAAACCATAGCTGGGGGTATAGCTTAGTGGCTAAGTGCTTGCTAAGTATGTGTAAAGTCATGGGTTTCATCCTCAGTACCACAAAAAGGGAAAAAAATCCTTTTGTATTTATGCCTTAACCTGTGTGTAATTATTTTCTTGTGTGTATGTGAAGTGGGAGGATCTAGTTTTGTTCCCCCTCCTTATGGCTAATCATTTATTGAATGCTCTAATTTTCATCCTAGTGATCCTGTCATGTGTTAAGTTTCTGTGTATTTGTGAATATGTTTTGAAGTTATTGTGTCTTTGAACTGTTTATGTATCCTTCTTTATAGTCTTGCTTTAGTTGTAGAAAGAACCTTGACACTGCCATGTTTCTTGTAAAAGTGGACTTCTCAAATTGTCCTATTTTCCCTTTTAGAAGTAAACTTTTACTTTTTATAATATATTGCTTGTTTAAAAATAAAGCAAACAAAAACCTAATGAGACTCTAATGTGAAGCATGTTGGCTGTAAATCTTGTCCTATTTCACCAAAGCTAATTTTANGTTAAAAAGTAAACATGGGAGTTTATTTTGGAAACATAGTAAGTTGCAATATTTGGAGCAAATTTTACACTGAAAACAACCAAGAATGCTATATCTTAAGAAATGTGAATTAACATGTCAGAAAGCTAAGAGAATGCTGGAAATATGAGAATAAGGAGCTCTTAAGTTCTGTTTGCTTAACTAGGGGAACTTGATGGCTATGAAATACTTAGGGTATTTGTAGTGTTGACAACACTTGGAATTCAGCCAGAGCACCTTGAAGATAAG
Organism: Neotoma lepida; assembly: GCA_001675575.1. Classification (NCBI taxonomy): domain Eukaryota; kingdom Metazoa; phylum Chordata; class Mammalia; order Rodentia; family Cricetidae; genus Neotoma; species Neotoma lepida. Next base: position 25,560 of record LZPO01027778.1, on the reverse strand, counting down.
CTAAGGAGAGAGTTTCTGTCCATAATATTAAGATCCCAAAGGGCCAATTTGTTGAGAAAGGAGCAAAAAATTACTCTACTATCTTCAAAGAAACAAAACAAAACAAACAAAACTGTAAGGAAAGTTCCTTTGATGCTAACTAAAATAGAAGGGGGAGGGAGAAAAGCCTGTCCTTGGCAAGTTGTAACCATCCAATAAACTAAGTGGGTGTGGGTGGGGCTGTGGGGGGTGGGGAGGTAGTTATTCCTGATAAAATTACAAAAGATCTCTTTTTAATTATTCACCCTGATAAATATACCATTCAGGAACAATCTTGTGGTTCCCCTAAAACAGTGGCTCTCAACCTTCCTAATGTTGTGACCCTTTAATACAGTTCTTCATGCTGTGGTGGCCCCCAACCATAAAATTATTTCATTGCTACTTCATAACTATAATTTTTCTACTGTTATGAATCAATATGAATATATGATATGCAGTAATGATATGTGATCCCAAAGGATTACGACCCACAGGTTGAGGTTGAGAATCACCACCCTAAAAGGAACCTTGTATCCATTTGTATTATAGTAACTTCCTATTTTCTTTCCTCCAGCTTCTGGCAACACTAATTTATCTTGTGTCTGGATTTGCCTAGGAATAGAATCATATAATGTGATCTGCATGTCTTCTTTTACTTAGCATATTGTTTCCAAGGTTTATTCATGATATAGCATGAATTGGTACTTCATTCTTTTTTGTTATTGTTAAATAGTACCCATTGTATAGGCAAATATATGTCACATTTTATCTTTTTACTGATGGATGATTGACTGTTCCTATTTCTTTTCTTTTCTNAGTAAGTCCAACTATGAACATTTGTGTTCAAGTTTTTTGCATGAAAATATGGTTTTTATTTTCATAGGCATATTAAACCAGAAATGGAATTCCTGGGGCATATGGTAACTTTTAGTGACGTTTTTGGGGAATATCATGGTATTTTTAACAATGCATCTACACCATTTTACATTCTTACCAGCAGTGTGTGATGGTTCCAGTTTTTCTTCAAATATTTTGTATGTGTTTTCAATTACTGTTTGTAAAGTGACATTTCATTGTAATTTTATTGGTAGTTCCCTTATAGTCATTGAAGTTGATCCCCTTTTCATGTTTATTGGTCACTTTTTATCTTGGAGAAATATCAAATTCTTTGTCCACATGGATTTGGTTAGTTGCTAAAACATGAATTTAAAATAATCAAGTAAGCAATTATAAATACATATCCTTAAAGATGTCAGTTTTTATAAGGTGGAAGTTTTCTATGTTCCCAGTGAAAGTATCATCAGATTTTTTTTCTCTTCGAGCTAGACCAGACTACAGAGTTAACTGGTAAGATCAGACAAGCATAAGTAGCTAAGAAAAAGCTGAAAGTGAAGAGCAGTAAGTATGGCTAGCCCTGCTGTACACTTTAATCCAAAACTAAAATCACATGGTGTTGAAGCAGGAATACGTTGACCAGTGGAAGAGAATAGAAAATACAGAAACACACCCAATTACACATGGAAATTTAATATTTTAATAAAGTGAAACCCTAACAGTAGTGGAGAAAATAAGAATTTTTTAAAAATTGTATTTCATATATATACACATACATACATGCATACACATATATATTTATTATTTTGCAAGTGTGTGCATGGATGTGTGTGAGTTTCAAGTATAGAGGTAAAAATATGGAATGTTTCACCAACTTACATGTTATTCTACATAAGGGCCATGCTAATCTCCGTATCACTCTAGTTTTATTACATGTGATACTGAAGTGAGCACATGGAATTTTGAGTATGTGGTGTTTGTGGTTTATACTGCTATAAAATAGGTTTGGATACATTTTTCATACCAGGCACCAGGATGACCATATAAAAAAAATAACTTACTAATTAAAATAACTTGAAGATGCCAGGCGGCAGTGGTGCACGCCTTCAATCCCAGCACTTGGGAGGCAGAGGCAGGTGGATCCCTGTGAGTTCAAGGCCAGCCTGGNCTACNGAGTGAGTTTCAGGACAATCAGAGCTACACAGAGAAACCCTGTCTTGATAAACAAAAACAAACAAGCAAAAAACTTGAAAAGATGGATAAGTTATTTATGACCTAGATATGGAGAAACTTTATTATAACTTAGTCTAGCTGCAAAAATGAAAATCAGAGATATAATTATATACGTAGGTGTATATATGTTCATATGTTTATATATCCAAAGTGCTTCAGAATCTGAAACTTCAGTGCTAATATAATGCTGTAAGTAGAAAATTTCACATCATAAAACTTTGTTTCATAGACAAAATTACTTTTGTATATATAAAGTATATATGAAAAAAATTTCATTCTTAGATCTGGTTTCTTCCCTATGTATCTCATTATATATGTGTAAATATTGCAAAATCTAAACTCTGAAACACTTCTGATATCAAGCATTTTAGACAACAGGTACTCAATCTGTACGTATGTATGTATGTGTGTGTGTGTGTGTATATTTTTGTATGTATAGATATATATACAATTTGGTGTTTGGTGCTAGGGATCACATCTAGGACTTTCCACATGCTAGGCAAGTGCTCTGCCACTGAGTTACATCCCAAGCTTATACAAACACTTTGCATAACAGTAATCAAAGCAAGAAGCAAATGACAGATTAAAAGAACATTTCTCACTTATATCATGGACATGAGTTAATCTCTGAAATCATAAAAAAAATCCTCTAAACTAGATAAATGGGAACTTACGAGCACAGATAATTCATAAAAATAACTATAGTTTAGCCTTATGTGTTAAATGATGACCAACATCATATTTTAAAGATTTAGTTATTTTTATTTTTTATGTATAAGTGTTTTGCCTGCATGTATATATGTGTACCACATGAGTGAAGTGCCAGAAGAGGGTGTCGGAGTTACAGGCTGTTGTTAACTGCCGTATGGGTGTTGGGAATTGAATGCCAGTCCCCTGAAAGAGCAGTCAGTGTTCTTAACCACTGAGCCGTCATCTCTCCAGCCCTTCCCAACATCATTATTAATAAGGAGATGCAACTTAAGACAACAAAGGCCAATCATTTCTTTCCTATTACACCGACAAANCTGCAGCATTTGAATAACACTTTGTTGGCAACAAATGTGATTTTATATACTGCTGTTGTGAATATGAAATGGTAGTGATTCAGAGAAATTTTAGCACTACAAGCAGAATTACACATATGTACTTTTTGACCCAGTAGTCCTATATCTTACAGATGTATACNGAGAAATATCTGAGTAATATATGTACATATAACTAGTGCTTCTATTTCTAGTAGCAAAAGGTACAGCAATCTAAATATTATCTTGAATTCAACAAAACAACTCTTAAAAATAGAAACTGTAGGTGAAACTAGATACAAAGTATATTAAATTTTTTCTTGTTGCTGATGTTAAATTTTTGTATGTAATAATGCTATTATGATTACCTTTAAAAAGAGTACCTTTTAGAAATGTTATGTTATAATCCATTTTAGATATTGTTTGTTTTAATACTTTAGCTAGTGAAAGCATCTCAAAAGTTAACTTCTGAGGCCTCTGTCACATCTTTTAATGATTACTATTTAANTATTTTAGATTAAATTATATGATTGGAATTTATTTAAAAGTAAGTCAAAAGTATAGGGCAAGTGAGAGGTAGAGATGAAATAAGATTTGCCATGAGTTGAAAATTGTTTAATTTTGGTGATTTTGTTATTGTAGGTTCTCTCTGTGTTTAAATTTCCCACAAAAATGCATAGAATTTAAGCAGGTGTAAGTGAAGAGAGTTCCTTTGGAACAAGCACATTGATATCAGGGTAGAAAATTGGACGCAAAGTTCTCATGCAGCATGTTCCTGATATAATACATAATCCATTTGCAATATATCCTATTTGTATGCTTGCCCTTCCTCCTACCTCTGTGTGTGTGTCAATGATACAACATTTAAGATATATTTTTATGTTAGTTTAATTCTAAGGATTAAGATCACTTACATTTTTAAAGTGATTTGCTTATTAGGCCACAATTATAAAGGATTTTGGATTATCAAAATAATTGAATGAAATTTTTCTGTCATACTTTTTATGACAGTCATATTTTCTTTCGCGTTTTGCTTGGACATAAACCTAGATGTATCAGATGTAAGAGAATATTGAAAAGGACATTTTTCTTTCTCAAATTGTAACATTGAAATTGTTCATTTAATAATTTTAAGTATGCTATTCTGATAACTTATAAAGAGGTTGTATAAAATCATATAGGAGNGTAAAAATTTATCTTCCTCTTAAATATTTTTCTCCAGAGCCCTCATTATACATTAGAAAGACAGATAGTATGACTTGTTTAGTGATAGTCAGTGACATTAACAATGAAATTTTATGCTTTCTCTTTTACCATCAGGTTGATATTGGAAATTTTCTGGTTATTAGAAATTGAATGTAATGGCAGCAGAATTTATAAAGAGTTGCTGTAGAGGATGTTTCTATGGTGAAACAGAAAAGCACAAGTGTGAGTATTATTTTGATTTTGGTAAACACTTACTTAGTGCCTTCTTTGTGGCATTTAAAAATATTTGAGTAAATTAGGAATGTTTTCTGACTTTGATGGGAAGGCCAAAAGGGAAGGCATACTAGGTTGTTACTTCAGAACTCTCAGGGACCCTGAAGTATAGTGGAGAGATTAATTCAAACCCTGAAACAATTCTGGACATCACTCTAAAGAAGGTTGCGTTTGCTGTGGGAGCCTGAATAGGATTTGGCAAGCTGTGGGAAGCAGGAAGTACAAAAATCTAAGAGTTGGACTTAGGTGAATGGAATAGAATGGTCAAGGTAAGGAGAGAAGTGTGCTTGGGAAACAATAAGCTCTNAAAAATGTTTTGATTCAAATAAAGACAACTTCCACTTCATGTTCAGTACATTACAAATATCTTGTGGATGAATGATCACTGTGCTGGCTAGTTTTATGTTAACTTGACACAAGCTAGTTTGTGTCATTTAGGAAGAGGGAACCTCAACTGAGAAATTCCCCTCACCAGATTTTCCTGTAGACAATCCTGTAGTGCATTTTCTTGATTGATTTTTGATGTATTTGTGTGGAACAGCTCACTGTGGGTGGTGCTGGTGGTCCTGGGTGCTGTAAGAAAGCAGGCTTAACAAGCCAGTGAGCAGGACTCCTCCATGGCTTCTGCTTTAGTTCCTCCCTCAAGTTNCTGCCCCGAGTTCCCTGGATGATGGACTACAAGCTGTAAGCTGAAAGAAACCCTTTGCTCCCTAAGTTGATTTGGTCATGATGTTTTNTCACAGCAGCAGCAGCCCATGTAAGACAATCACTGAAGAAGAAACTCCTAACTTTATCAGGATCCACATTTACAAAAGATTCCTATACTAGCTATTTCCTTTTATGTTGTANGGTTTATTTCTTNAGGATTAAGGTTATAACTTTTCTCTGGTTCTTTTATTTCTTGTAGGGTAGAGCTTCTTAGTATANATTTGGATATGAAGTTTTATTAGTCCATTTTTTATGCCAATAGCACAATACTTCTGCTTATTACAGACTAGATAAGAGGTTTGTTTTGGTCTACAACTCTGAAGGTCAAAGGTGATGATGGTTTTCTTGCTGGTAGTATCCTGAAGCAGTACAGAGTATCACTTGATAGAAAAGCAAGGAATGAACACATGTAACTTGATCTCTCTGTGTCTCTTACAAAGCCACCAGATTCAACCATGGATTCTCTACCCTTCCAAAGGAACCGCATCCCAAAGGCCCCATATCTTAACACATGATTTGGTTTAAGTTTCCATATACAGTTTTATTTTCCTTACAATGTGGACTATGGGTTAATACCCTTACAGTAGGGATTAAATGTCAGTACATGGGGGATACACTTAAACCATATCTATAGCAGAAAGTTTGTTTTACATTAAAACATTCTATAAATTCCTGTACTACAGTAGTTGTACTTTTATTCATTCTACAGATAATACTAACTATACATAAAGATCAACCCCTCTTTTCCACCCTATCTTAGGTTATATATATATACTATTTTAGAGAACAAATAAAATGGTGTATAGATGCTCAGGCAGGGGGGAGCTGCTAATATGATAAATATTTAGTCAGTATGCATTTTATTTTGTGATTTGTTGGAGAGTTTTGTAGACTTGAAGACTTTTGCCACCTTCTCAGAATTGACTTATGTATTTCAAACTCTGAAATACATAACATAGCATTAACAACAAAAGTTGCTTTGTTTATAGCATTTTAAAGTGACTCAGTTTTTATTTGAAGACACTATTAATTAAATTGTTTAATTAAACTGAAATAAACTTGCTTTTCATCCATGAGCTGTAATGGCAATGACTCTTAAAAACTGCTTTTCCCATTCTAATAGGATAAATGTGCTTTGGCAAGAACATATTAATTGATCAGATCTTGGTTCACCAAGATTAATGTAGAGTCCAGAAGTGCTTTTTAGAACTTGAGTAGCTTGTATTAGAATGTTTTTCTAAAATTATTTTAAAAAGATCAGGCATAGTGTCACACATTGTTAGCCCTAGGATTCAAGAGCATAAGCAAGTAGCAGAAGCCAGCAGATCTCTGTGAATTCCAGGAACATGTGGTACATAGCAAGTTCCANGTCAGCTAGGGCTACATAGTAAAACTTGTCTCAAAACAAAATAACAAAATATAATGAAAATAAAAAATAAAATAAAGTGATTTTAANAGTACTAACAATTCTGAGTTTAGATTATTACATGTACTCTATATGCATAATTGTGACTTACTTCTGGTCATTTTCTTTCTTTGAATGCAGTNTCTGTTGAAAGAGACTTTAAAGCATCAGTCTCAAATAGCCAAAATACTGTCTGTACACCTCCATTGACTTCTGTTTCAGTGAAGCCCCAAGTTGGCTGTAGTGAGGATTATTTGCTTTCCAAATTACCATGCGATGGCAAAGAAGTACCATTTGTGGTGCCCAGATTTAAATTATCTTATATTCAGCCCAGGACACAAGGAAATCCATCACACCTGGATGAACTGGAAGGTAATCAGTAAAATATCATGATTTAAAAGTCAACATGGACCATTTAAATGCTATTAATGGTGTTTTCTTTTTTCATATTTTTCACATAAAATTTATACAAATATTTTTATTTTGAGTTTTATAAGTTCTTTTCTATAGAACAGCTTAATGAATAGTATTTTTGAAATGTCCCATTGTAGAAACTGATCACAATATAGCATGGCACATTTAAATATAGTTTGGCTTTAAAATGATATATTTGTTTATATGTGTATGTGTTTATGTCTGTGTATACCACGTGTTTTTTTATGTCGATGGAGGCCAGAAGAGAGTATTGGATCTCCTGGAGCTAGAGTTACAAGTGGTTGTGAGCTGCCCAGTGTGAGTGCTATACACCGAATTTGAGTCCTCTGGAAGAGCAACAAGTGCTTTGAGCCATATCTCCAGCTCCTCCAGTTTGACTTAAAAAAAAATATGAATCTAGAAAGAAAAAAAGTAAAAGAATTTAATNAGTAAACAATGAAACAGAAACAGTTTACTTACTGTTTTCTAAAATTTGGTACCATAAGACACAGGGAACAAGCAGTCTGCCTGCTCTCCCACCTCCTGGCTGTCTTTCCTCCTTTTACCCACTCTGCTTTTCTCCTCCTCCACCCCTTACTCCCTTCACTTCTCCTCAGGTTATTCTTCCCAGATTGAATAGGTAACATGCATAAGGTAGATTCATTGGCTGAAATTTGGCTCATGTTGTAGAGGTTAATTAGTAAGGATAAAAATGAAACAACACATAGTTCTTTTTTTATTAAAAGATTTTCTATTCATTTTACATACCAACCACAGATCTCCCTCTCCTCCCTCCCCCTCAACAGCCTTCTCTCATAGGGAGTCAGCAGAGCCTGGTACATGCAGTTGAGGCAGGACCAAGACCCTCCTCCCTGCATCAAAGCTGCACCAGGAGTCCTACCATAGGCACTGGGCTCCAGAAAGCCAGCTCATGCACCAGGGACGGGTCCCAATCCCACTGCCAGGGGGTCCCCTAAAGAGTTCAANCTAAACAACTGTCTCTCATATCCAGAACTCCTAGTCCTGTACCATTCCTGGGAACTTCCCTAGCACCCAGTTTCTCCCTATTCCCATGATGTCTTCATTTATCATGGTATCTCTTTCTTTGCTCTCCCAGTCTGTCCCTGTTCCAACTCGAACCTCCCATTTCCTTATGTTCTCATCCCCCATCCCCTACCCTCCATTACCCCCNTCACCCCCAGTTTTCTCATGTAGATCACATTTATTTCTCCTTCACTGGGCAATCTATATGTCCCTCTTAGGGTCCTCCTTGTTAGCTAGCTTCTCTGGAGCTGTGGGTTGTAGTCTGGTTATCCTTAGCTTCACATCTAGTATCCACTTACAAGTGAGTACATACCATGTTTGTCCTTCTGAATCTGGGTTACCTCACTCCAGATATTTTCTAGTTCCATCCATTTGCCTGCAAATTTCATGATGTCATTGTTTTTTTACTGCTGAGTAGTACTCCATTGTGTATATGTGCCACATTTATTCATTGGGGGGCCACATTATTTGGTTGGGGGGCATCTAGGTTGTTTCCAGGTTCTGGCTATCACAAATAATGCTGCTATGAACAT
>LZPO01027778.1:3612-15675 GCA_001675575.1 Neotoma lepida | reverse complement strand
CTTTCCATTTTCTGATGTATTCTTCAATTTCTTTCTTCAAGGACTTAAAGTTCTTGTCATACAGGTCTTTCACTTGCTTGGTTAGAGTTACCCCAAGATATTGTGTATTGTTTGTGACTATTGTAAAGGGTAATGTTTCTCTGGTTTCTTTCTCAGCCCATTTATCATTTGTATATAGAAGGGCTACTGATTTTTTTGAGTTAATCTTGTATCCCACCACATTACTGAAGGTGTTTTTAACAGTTGTAGGAGTTCGCTGGTAGAATTTTTGGGATCACTTATGTATACTATCATATCATCTGCAAATAGCAAAAATTTGACTTCTTCCTTTCCAATTTGTATTCACTTAATCTCCTTTTGTTGTCTTATTGCTCTAGCTAGAACTTTGAGTACTATATTGAATAGATATGGGGAGAGTGGACAGCCTTGTCTTGTTCCTGATTTTANTGGAATCGCTTTGAGTTTCTCCCCATTTAATTTGATGGTGGCTGTGGCTTGCTGTAAATTGCCTTATTATGTTTAGGTATGTTCCTTGTATTTCTGATCTCTCAAGACCTTTATCATGAAGGAGGTGTTGAATTTTGTCCGAGGCTTTTTCAGCATCTAATGAGATGATCATGTGGTTTTTTTCTTTCAGTTTGTTTATATGATGTATTACATTGACAGATTTTCGTATGTTGGACCATCCTTGCATCCCTGGGATGAAGCCTACTTGGTCATGGTGGATAATTTTTTGATGTGTTCTTGGATTTGGTTTGCCAATATTTTATTGAGTATTTTTGCATGAATGTTCATGAGGGATATTGGTCTGTAATTCTCTTTCTTTGTTGCATCTTTCTGTGGCTTGGGTATCAGGGTAACTGTAGCCTCAAAAAAGACCTTGGTAATGTTCCTTCTGTTTCTTGTGTGGAACAATTTGAAGAATATTGTAATTAGCTCTTTGAAAATCTGGTAGAATTCTGCGCTGAAACCATCTGGTCCTGGGCTTTTTTTGGTTGGGAGACTTTTNATGANTGNTTCTATTTCCTTNGGGGTTATNNNTCNATTTAAATAGTTTNTCTGGTCTTGATNTAACTTTGGTATGTGGTATCTATCCAGAAAATTGTCCATTTCTTTCAGATTTTCCAATTTTGTGGAGTACAGGTTTTTCAAGTATGACCTGATGATTCTCTGGATTTCCTCATTGTCTGTTGTTATGTCTCCCTTTTCATTTCTGATTTTGTTAATTTGGATGCTCTCTCTCTGCCTTTTGGTTAATTTGGATAGGAGCTTGTCTATCTTGTTGATTTTTTTCAAAGAAAATAGTGTAGCTCCTATTTAAAAAAATAATTATATTAGTTCATTGAAATACTGTCAATCACAGTGGCTTTCCCCCCCAAAATTTTATTAGAAAAATTTCANGCATATAAAGGAATTGAAAGAACATAACAATAATACCTCTGTGCCTAACACTTAAATTGTCCCTTTAGCATTTTATTATATATATTTTTATCATTAATCTATATAACTCCATCCTTCTATTCAATATTAACCTTCTTTTTTTGGCAGAGAATGAGCAAACATTTAAGAATAATTGAAACCATCAACATACTCCTTCTAAATACTTATACATATCATTTACTGAAGTTTAGTGACCTATTTAGAATTTTATTTTAACATAAATCTTATATCAGTGTACTTTCTTAAAGTACTTTTGAATTTTGTGTGTATTTGCTGAGTTTCAAATATGTTATTTGTTGAATATTGCAAATACATATAATATAGTTCAAACCCATATCAAGAAGTATAATACTTGTCCACATATTTTTCTGTTCTGTCTTTTCCTTCTTTCTCCTTTGGGATTCTGATTATACATAGTTTGACCTTTTCATATTGTTCTGTGGGTCTCTGAGACTGTCATTTTTCTCCTCAATAATTGTTCTTTAGTTTTAGAATAATTGGCCCATTTTCTAGTTCATGGTCTCATTTTTCATCCTCATTCTGCTCTTAAGTCTATTTTCTGAATATTTTATTTTAGACATTGTGTAGTAGAATTTGTATTTGGTTCTTTTTTGTATATTTAATTTCTCACTTGTAATTTACCATTATATTATTGTAAATGTATTTTATGTCTTTTAGCTAGTTACAGTTGTGTGTCCATGTTAATTTCAATACCTAGGTCATCCATTTAGCTTTAGGTTCTGTCTGCTATCCTTTTTCCCTTGAAAATGGATCACATATTTCAATTACTTTGCAGGCACCACCCAAGTAAGGAAAATAGAGAATTACCAGTAAGCCTACCTCTTATTCACTGACGATAATCAGTATCACAATTGTTATTATCATAATTTTTGTTTTTCTTCTTAATACATAATGTACATATTCTTAAATGTTATGTGTTTTTCTGTTTCCTCGTCTTTATTTATTTGTTTAGTTTTTCTTTTATTAAAAATAGATTTTCTTCATAGAATGTATTCTGATTACATTCCCCCTCAACTCCTCTGAGTTCCTCCCTGCTTCCACCCCCATTCAGATTCATATCTTTTCCATCTCTCCTTAGAAAACAAACAGGCATCTAAGGAATTATAATAAGATAAAACAAAAACAAACAAATCAGAGTAAGGTAAAACAAACAGAGAAAAAGATCCAGAGAAAAAGCACAAAAAACAAACATATATAGTCAGTCACAGAGACACANATGTTCCCACACACAGTAATCCCATTAAAACACAAAACTGGAAGCCATGCTATATATGCAAAGGACCTGTAAGGTAAAATAAATAAAATGCCCTGATATAACATTATGAGACAAAGAACCTCCAAAAATGCCATGAAGTTCATTTTGTTTTGGCCATCCACTGCTAGACAGTGGGATTATTATTAAGAGTGGATTTTTTCCCCCAATGAGACATCCTTGGAGAAAATTAATTTTTCATTTGCAAGTGGTTACCAGTTGGAGAAAGCTTTTGGGTTAGGGATGGGGACTCCATCTGGTGCAGACGTGTAGAGGCCCTGTGCATGCTGCCACAATCTCTGTTAATATGTGCATTGGTCATGCTGTGTTTAGAAGGCCTTGTTTATTTGGTGTCATCCATATTCTCTGGCTCTTACACTATTTCTGCCTCATTGTGTAAATGTACCANATTATCTTTATCCATTCTTCTGTTGATGAACATCTAAACTGGCTGTGCCCAATTTCTGGTTATTATGAATAAAGCAACAATGAACATGATTGAGTAAGTAGGATGAAGCATTCTTTGGGTATATGCCCAAAAGTAGTATAGACAGATCTTGAGGTAGATTGATTCCCATCTTTCTGAGGAACTGCCACACTGATTTCCATGGTGCTGGTACAAGTTCACACTCCTACCAGCAATGGAGGAGAGGTCCCCATACTCCATATCCTTACCAGCATAAGAGCTGTTTTTTGTTTTATTGATCTTGGCTATTCTGATTGGAGTAAGATGAAATCTCAAAGTAATTTTGATTTGTATTTCCCTCATGACTAAAGATGTTGGGTATTTCTTTAAGTGCTACTCAGCCACTTAACTTTCCTCTTTTGAGAATTCTCTGTTTAGATAGGTACTCCATTTCTTAATTGGATTATTCATTTTCTTGATGTCCATTTTTTTAGTTCTTTATGTATTTTGGATATTAGCCCTCTATCAGATGTGTAGTTAGTTAAAAAAAAATCTCTTCCCATTCTGTAGCCTGCTGCTCTGTCTGAATGACAGTGTCCTTTGCTGTACAGAAGCTTTTCAGTTTCGTTTAAGTCCCATGTATTAATGGTTGTTCTTAGCGTCTGTGCTATTGGTGTTCTGTTCAGAAAGTCTTTTCTTGTTCAGGCCTTTATTTAAATGAAATGACGTAGTCAGCATGTATTCTTTGTTTATGTGTTTTTTATTCTACATCACGCTTATGAGATTTCATTCAAGTAGTAATTCTAGTGTTTTCATATCCAAACATAAGTATGCCTTATAATCTACTATTTGTTCTAAATTACATAAGATATCATAGTGTGTGTGTGTGTGTGTGTGTGTGTGTGTATAATACCACTGTAAAGTATTTCTTGTGGCAAATATATATTAATTTTTTCCTATTTTACTTTTGGTGGACATTGGAGTTTTTTGCAATTTTTGGCTACTAAGGATAACAATAGTTGTGAATCCTTTTGTATATGTGTCGTACACATATATAGCAATTTCAGCCCTATATATGTTTGGAATGGCATTTTCGGGTTATAGAGTATAAGTATTTTCAGCTTTAGTAGAAACTACCAAACTCTTTCACAGTGATTGTATGGATTTATGTAGCTGAAGGTTTCTCAAGTCCCACCAGGTCCCTGAAATCCCATGGCCCACTTATAAAATAATCACTCAGAAGCTTATATTAATTATAACTGCTTGGCCATTAGCTCAGGCTTATTACTGACTAGCTCTTACACTTAAATTAACCCATAATTCTTATTTATGTTTAGCCACGTGGCTTGGTAACTTTTCTCAGTTCTGCCTTGTCATCTTGCTTCCTCCATGTCTGGCTGGCGACTCCTGATTCAGCCTTTCCTCTTCCCAGAATTCTCCTCGTCTGCTTGTCCCACCTATACTTCCTGTCTGGCTACTGGCCAATCGGCATTTTATTTATCAACCAATCAGAGCAACACATATTCACAGCATACAAAAAAAATCCCACAGCAAATTTACATTCCCACTAGCAGAATACAACTGTTTATATTGTTTTATTTTCTTGCCAACACATATTATTGTTACTCTTTTTAGCTTTAACTGTTTTGCTTACATGTATATCTTTCTGGGCTTTAAAATCATGTTTCTTTTATGACTTAATGAGATTTATTGCCTTCCTTCTAAGTGCCTATTTAAGTTGTAAACCAATTTGTGTAGAGGCTTATCTGTCCCTTTCTTGACTTGTAGAGGCTTCTCACATAATAGGCAGGTTATATTTGGTTGTATGTCTTCTCCCACTCTGGGTTTCCTGTATCCTTTCTTAAGTAGCCCTTTGATAAGTCTTTTAAAATTTAATATAGTTAAAATACTTTTATAATTAATGTTCTGTGTTCAAAACCTTTCTTACAAATAACTAATAGGTTTGTCTTTGATGTTTAATTTAGATCTGTGACCCACANNATTTTCAAAATAAATGATTAAATTAAGTCTCCCCCCATGTCAATATTCAATTAACTTAAAATTGTAGTGAAAAGACCATCTTTTTTCCACTGCTATATGAGTTCACATTGTTTATATATCAAATATCCATTAAAATAATCACTCTTTCAGGGTCTTGTATTCTGTTGCATTAATCTGCTTTTCTATCATTATACCAAAATTCAATTCTTCATACNCAGTACAAAAATAATTTTTAGTTTTTGTTTTTGTTCTTGTTCCTTTGTGTTCTAAACATTTTTCTTTATTTCTATGTATGTGTACATGTGTCTCTGTGTTTGCCATGGGTGTGTGGATGCCTGAAGAATCCACAAGAGGAAGTCAGATACCTTGGAGCTGGAGTTACAGGTAGTTGTTAGCTGCCTGATGTGGGTGCTGGGTTCTGAACTCCAGTTCTCTGGGAGAGCAGCAAGTGCTTTGAACAGCTGAGCTATCTCTCAAATCCCTTGATTTTCTTCTTAAAGGTTATGCTAAAAAATATTCTTGGATCTTAGTATTTCTATAAATATTTTCTATTAATTTTGTTGTTACTTGATTTCCAACTTAATTGCACTGTGGTAAAAAAAATGCTTTGTTTAACTTGAGTCCTTTAAAATAAAAGGTCTGTTTAGTGTATCTTATTGCATGTGTCAATTTTTTAAATGTTGTCTTCTTAAAAAGAACATATCTAAAAATCATTTAAAAGAAATGATTTCTATAAGTAGAAACATAAGAGGAAATTCAGGCCATGAACTACAGAATTATCTATAGGGCAAAGAAAAATACCGAAAATTTGCCAGTCTGTCTTAAGAGCAAGATTCTTGGCTCATTCCTTACATAAATCATGCAATTACAATTCTATAAATGTGTGTTGGTTAAGGCATATGTTTTAGGATCATTTGTGGGGAAGTATTTTTAACCTATTCCTTCAGTGTATCAGCTGTTTCTTACAGAAACACTTGCTTTTAGGGTCTGCCAGAGCATCTTTTGGAGATCAAAAGGCAGAACTTTGCAGNTCATTCTACCATGGGCCCAGCTATGATGTGTACAATCCATGCTATATGTATCGGCACTTTTCACCTGACTTAAGTAGGCGCTTNCCTCCTCATTTTGAAACAAAAAAAANGTATGGATCTGGTAAGAAAACATTTTTGTGCTTTTCCTCTGGGCTTATCTTTAAGAAATTTAGAAATTAAATCTAAGACACTAGCAGAAATAGTTTTTATTTATTATGAGCAGTTTTAAAATAAGAGCAAAGCAGATTTCGCAGGTATGTGATAAGTATTATGACTTCTCTTTGATGTTACTAGTATAAAATNTATATACATTTTATGTTATATACTTAATAAATTTTACAACAGATATTTATAATATTTTTCTGTTCCAGTCAGCTAAATGGGTTTAATAACTCATCATTGGTGGTAGACACAAATAATAGAAAATAACTAGAATTTTTTAGTTTGATATTTGAAACTATCAATTATNTGAACTATCATGTGTATCTCAGATTCATAAAATTCTTAGGCTCTTAGGTTTTACAGGCCTATATGCACACATATATCAGTATCACTGATTATAAAATATTTTCTTAAGGGCTGCTCTCTACTTAGCACTGTGCTAGAATACACACTTAGTGTGCAGAGTTGCTTTTAAAAAAGATCTTACAATTTGGGAGGAGAACTAGAAATATAAGAGTACATGGGATTCAGGATTGAAATGTTATAATGTTATAT
Source organism: Neotoma lepida (assembly GCA_001675575.1). Lineage (NCBI taxonomy): Eukaryota > Metazoa > Chordata > Mammalia > Rodentia > Cricetidae > Neotoma > Neotoma lepida. The sequence goes on along the minus strand of LZPO01027778.1, from coordinate 8,807 downwards.
GTGCTCATTAAATAGTTGAATTACATTTATCAAAGAGTAATTACATTGTATTAAATTATTTTTTTCTGGATGAAGGACTGGGGTATATAAGTTAAAACATGCTTATAATTTGATGTGGATATGAAAATGTATTATTTGATTGCTATAGACTTCTGTTTTAAAGATTAAAATAATTGAACTTTTAAAGATTTTATCAGAATTTCTGCTTATATAAATTTGTATGTAATATACATGATGAACTCCTATAGAGATTTGGCTTATGACAATTAGGTAGAATGTCACTATTTCATTTTTATTACTAAAAAATACTTTTCTCTTGTCCCTTTGTAGTTTGTGATTTAAGGACCAGTAAACTTCCTGGTTCCCCTGGGCTAAGTAAATCTATGTTTGATCTTAGAACTTCACCTCAACGATTCATCCAGGTATATAATANTATATAATATAATTACATAAATTTCCCTATATGTGAACTTTTCAAATAAAAAATCAGAGCTGTATGAATTATATTAGGAATCACATGTATTTCTGTGGCTATGTGTGTTACAGTATCTGAGAAGTAAATACTTGGCATTTCCTATATTCATTATTTTAGGAAAATCTCAGTGATTAATAAAGGGAATTATATTTGCATCATTTTGCATAATTTTATATCTCAATTGGTATGAGCTTAAGGATCTTGAGGCAATTGGAATTTGTAATCATATACTTAAAAGTACTTCTTTGCTTATTGANCATAATCAGGGAGTTACTAAAATTGGTATTCTATTGAGGTATAAGACTTTAATTTTTCAATTATACTAATATAGCATCCTGTGATAGTTTAAAATGTTTCATTCTTTGTTCAGCTAAGTTCTATTTGAAATTAGGAAAGAAGCCAGAAATGGTGCCTCATGTTTGTAATCCCTCTAGAGGGCTAAGGCAGGAGGGTCATGTAAGACTATGAGGCTAGCCTAGGCCACATAGTAAAACCACGTCTGTAAGCACCAAGAAATAAAAAAGAGAGACAGCAATAGAGATAAGCAAAGTTTAAAGCAAGTTATTTGTCTTGAGAGGAAAAGCACCCTGAACATCTTCATATATATACTTATAGACTTTGCTTTANGTTGGTGGAGAAGGCATGCTTTATAAAATTGGCATGTATTTTAAATTAGCCTTAATAATTCTATCATTAATTTTAAATACTGAAAGACAAATTGCTCAACAGTCTTATTAATAAAAAACCTGGAGCCAGATATTGCGGTGAAAGCCGAGAGATCAGAGGAACCGAACAAGCCACAGCCACAAGGTCTTACCTTAGGAAATCCTCAGGCCAAAGAGAGACCTACTTCCTGTATACCTANGCCTATATGGCTTTCTGTCCCTGCCCTCTTACTTTCTCTCTCCACCCAGCTACATCACTTCCTCTTTCTGCCNAGCTCTATCACTTCCTGTCTGCCTGTACAGACCTCCAGACCTCTATGGTGAACTAGTGCTGGGATTAAAGGTGTATGCCACCACGCCTGGCTCTGTTCCCAGTGGGGCCTTGAACTCACAGAGGTCCAGATGAATCTCTGTCTCCTGAATGCTAGGATTAAAGGTGTNTGCTAACACTGCCTGACCTCTATGTTTAATATAGTGGCTGGCCTTGTCCTCTGATCCCCAGGCAAGCTTTATTTGTTAGAGCACAAATAAAATATCACCATAAAATACTTAATGCTTTACAGCAGCAGTCATTTAACATGCATCTGAGTTGTTTGATGATTTTGTTAGATGCAAACTGTCAAAGCTTCACCCCCTAGAATTTTGATTCAGTAGTCTTGTGATGGGTTCTGAATTTTTATTTGTATGATGTGGTGATATTTNATTTGTGTTCTAACAAAATTAATTTATCTGATGTCAGAGAACAGAACAGCCACTAGATTAGACATAGAGGCCAGAAAATGGTACACACCTTTAATCCTATCACTTGGGAGGCAGAGATCCATCCAGATCTCTGTGAGTTCAAGGCCACACTGGAAATAGCCAGGCAGTGGTGGCACACACCTTTAATCCCAGGACATCAGAGCTCATGTTTTGCTTGGGAAAGACACAGGCNTTTAATCCCAGGAAGTGATGGCAGCAAGCAGAAAGGTATATAAGGCATGAGGACCANGAACTAGGAGACTTTTTAAGCTTTTAGGCTTTTAAGCAGTTCATCTGAGATTCATTCGGGTGAGGACTCAGAAGCCTGCAGTCTGAGGAAACAAGATCAGCTGAGGAGTTGGTGAGGTGAGGTTGACTGTGGCTTGTTCTGTCTCTGATCTTTCAGAATTCATCCCAATATCTGGCTCTGGGTTTTTTATTAATAAGACTGTTTAGAAATTCGTCTTACATCTGGACCTTTTAAAATTTGNGTTACAGTATGAAGTTTGCATGATGCAGATGCTCCTGGTCTAGAGGGACTATGCTTTGATACTCCCATTTTACACTTTTATAGGTTACTGGACACTTCCAGTAATGTATGCAATATGAAAATTAAGACCAAACCAAAACTACTAAAGGCTTTTCCATTGTTGCCTACTAAGATATTTTTTGATACATGTTAGTTTCCTCTCCTACAAAAGTGGGACATTCTGACTGATAACATTGATAAAGTGATTAGCATGGAAGTTTGATATCAGGGTGTTTATTGGGGCATAAATATGAAAGTTTTTAAAGTTTGATATGCAGTTTCTGACTGAAGAATTTTTTGTTCTGGTTGTTGCAGAGACATGACTCATTGTCTAGTGTGCCTAGTAGTTCTTCTTCAAGGAAAAATTCTCAGGGCAGTAACAGAAGCCTAGGTAAGGAATACAGTATCCTATTTATACTGTTCAACAGGTTNTTTCTACTCAGTAATAGTTTGATAGTGTTATAGTTGGATAGAGAAAAAAAGTGTCCTATACATTTTATATGCTGGTTATTGAACCTATGTTGATAGTATTATCACAAACTCAGATCAGATAGACCATGGCTCAGTGTTCAGGCAAGAATGAATATTTTTTAAAGTAAGCTAGCTATTACATATCTTTGATTTGTTTTATATATTGGCATTTGTTTGTTTGTTTGTCTTTTTAGACAGAATTTCTCTGTGTAGCCTTGGCTGTCTTGTAGACCAGACTGCCTCAAACTCACGGTGATCCACTTGCCTCTGCCTTCTGAGTGCTGGGATTAAAGGTATGCGCCACCACCACCTAGTTTATTTGTGTTTTAAAGTGTATGGATTAAGGAACTTTCAGAAGCACANAGACCTTATAAGTGTGGTTTGCAAAAGCTTGCAGAGTTTTAACTCAATTCCTCACATTGCATTTTTTTAAAAATTCCTAAACTATATGCATTCTTAATGTATTTAATGTCTAGGACTTCACTAAAAAAACGTGAAAGTGTGATTTTGTCTTATTACATTGGACACTTAAAAAATAAACATATCAGTTTTTGCCAGGCATGGTGGCAATGCCTTTAATCCCAGTGCTTCAGAGGCAGAGGCAGACATATTTCTATGAGTTCAAGGCCAGCTTGGTCTACATAGTGAGTTCCAGAATAGGCAGAGCCACATAGTAAGATTTTGTCTCAAAAATTCAATATATATATATATATATATATATATATATAGTGTGTGTGTGTATAAAACTCACTATATATACATATATATATACACACATATATATATATATCTTTTAATAACTAGGTTAAAAAGATTGCATGGAATTTTTATTTTTTTTGTCCTTTATAATTCAGATACAATTACCCTATCAGGAGATGAAAGAGACTTGGGGAGATTGAATGTGAAATTGTTTTATAATTCTTCAGCAGAGCAGATCTGGATCACAGTTTTGCAGGTAAATTAGTGTAGTTAATACTGATTTTTATTATTAAATTGAATATTTATAACCTACAAGTATCTATTGTTGCTTTCTCCTGGAGAAGGGGTCAGTACCTATCTTCCTGATTTATGATTTGCAGAGCAGACTTTTTAATNAAGCGTTTAACACTGAAAGTGCCAGAAGAAAACAGGGAAGGGTAAAGAAGCAGGCATAGGTAAAATCTATTTGATTAGGACTCTGATAGCACAGGAAGTAACTCCAAAGATTAACAAGTGGAATTTCATCAAATTTAAAAGTTTCTGGACAGTAAAGGAAACTATCAGCAGAGTGAATGGACAGCCTACAGGATGGGAGAAAGTCTTCACCAGTTACACTTTAGACAAGGAGTTCATATCGTGACTGTATAAAGAACTGAACACATTAAACCCCCAAACCCCCAAACTGCCAATCAATAAGTGAACTAAAGAACTGACAGACAGCCCTTGAAAGAAGGAGTATTCTTAAGTAATGTTCAGTGTCCTCAGCCATCAGGGAAGTGGCTNTCATCAAAAGCAAATGGGAACAAATACGGATGTGAGGATGTGAGGATGTNGGGAAAGGAACTCTTTGTGGNAGTGTAAACTGGTGTAACCACNATGTAAATCATTGTGGAGAGGTCTCAAAAAACAGACAAACAAAAAATAAAACTACCATAGGACTCAACTCCAAGGCATATACCCAAGGACTATAAATCTTACTACAGATATACTTGTACATTCATGTTTATTGCTTTTCTATTCACAGTAGCAAGGAAATTAAATCAACCTAGATGTCTGTCAGCATATGAATTGATTATGAAAATATAGTACATATACACAATGGATTTTATTTAGCCATATAAATGAAATTGTGAAAATTTCAGGAAAAAGGATAGATCTGGAAATTAACAAGTGAAATAAACAAGANTCAGAAGACAAATAGTACATGTTCTCTTTCATATGGGGTCCCTGCTTTTAATTTTTATGCTTGTACTTATATAGACATAAAGTCAGGAAATTAGAAAGAAGACCATAAAGACGGGTGTTTGTGGCTTCTTTTTTCATTAATTGTTATGGAAAAGAGTTTTTAAGGAAAGGGGTTAGGGATGATAATGGGATACATGTTACTTGAAAGCTAGAAGAGGACAATTAGGTACAAATGAGAGGCATGTCAAGAAGGGGGGTAGAGGAAGAGGAATAACTAAAACAAAATATATATGAAAATNCATGAAGGAAACTCAATAGGACTCTAGAATAATGTCAAAATATTAATATGGATGAAACATGAAATCTTAGCATTCTAAAATTTATTTAAAAATTTAATAAAAAGTCATTAACTCAGTAGTAGAGCATGGTG
>LZPO01027777.1:51748-67435 GCA_001675575.1 Neotoma lepida | reverse complement strand
TTTTGGTGACTTGGATCTGGAGTGAATACTGCTCTATAAACCGAGTCTCGTTTGGTCTGAACTTTCCTCTAGTGGCAATTGTGTTTTTATGACCCAAGGTCAACCTCAGATGTTCTTCCTCAGTATCCTGTCTGCCTTGATTTTTGAAATAATCTCTTGCTAGTGTGGAACTTGCTGATTAATCTACACTGACTGACTAGCAAACTCCAGGGATCTGCCTGACTTTGTCTCCCAGCACTGGGGTTACAAGGCTTTTATCAGTTCTGGTATCCAGCTCGGTTCTTCGTGCTTGTGGAACAAGTAGGTTAATTACTAAACTCTCTCCCCAGATCCAGGGCTTTCTTAACAGCTTGCTTATAAAAGTGGGCTGGAAAGAGGGTGAAGAATGAGGGCTTGAAAGCNGACAACAATAAAATAATTCTGTCATACTCTGTATTTTCTATGTAATAAAACGGTGTTAGGTTCTACATCACATGAATCTAAGTTTTTAGAAATCTGGTGAAAATTTTCCCATTTAACCATTTAATGAACTCACTTTGATTGCTAGCATTCCCTTTGGATTCTTCTGGTGAGTGTGGCTGTGCCTCTGTCTGCATCACCCATCTGTTCTTGATGCTTACTTTCCCCTTTAGAGCTTTAGAATCCACTAATAGTTACTTAAACCCCATCCAGACAGTTAGTAGAGCTCTGCCAGCTCTGCAGCTGCTTCTGATGTTGCCTTGGCCTTTCCAGACTGGTTTTGCCTTTTAGTAAGCTTTGTGATTTTAGTTGAAAACTGGACCTCGGACACTGGGTAGTGAGAACTGAGCAATATAGGCTTCCAGTAGGGTTTTTGTTTTCCTTGTTGAGCTGATGTCTTGTTTGCTGCCGTAATATCTGGGTCTAAAAATTATCCAAGTAGGATTATTTGCATCTCTCTCTCCCTCTTTTTTTGTGTCTACATACATAAACTTTTTAGAAACTTTATTTTTACTTTAAAATTGTGTGTGTGTATATGTGTGTGTGTGTGTGTATGTGTGTGTGTGTGTGTGTGTGTGTATGTGTGTGTGTGTGTATGTGTGTATGAGTACAGCTGCCCATGGAGGCCAGAAGAGAGTGTCAGTTTCTCTGGAGTTGGAATTACAGGTGGTTATGAGTCACTCAATATGGGTACTGGGAAACACTCAGGTCTGTATGAGTAGCATGCACTCTTAACTATGTTAGTCACACCCACGTGACCTCGCATGCTTTAACTAAACAGTCATTTCTGCACAGGTTACCTCTGGGCCCAGGTTACTTCCAGCCCAGGTCACCTCCGGGCCCAGGTCACTTCCGGGTCATGTGCAGGTACATGGTCATGTGGTTTGCGTGCACCAATGACCGTGCACCTTCTGTACATGCGTGAGTAGCCATGCAGACTCGCGTACCCATGCTCAGGCCAGCATTTAAAAAGCGGGTCCCACATACCCTCCATTCTCCTCCCGTGTTTTCTACAGGCCTGTTCACTCACTCCCCCTCTGTTCCCCCACCCTCAATAAAACTCTCATTAGCNGGTTTGTNGTGTTTGTGACCTTTTCTTGCAGAGTACTATTGGCGCCAAAAAACCTAACAAACTACTGAGCCATTTTCCAGTCCCCTTTACAGAGCTCTTAATAAGGTATGAAACTTGCAGGAATGAAAAGGCCGATCCAGCCTGAACTGCTTTTGGGTGCATGTACAAGAAGGTGCATGTACAACAAAATTGTGTTGACAAAAATTCCCTATTTCCATTTTATGCAGATGCATAATTGGGTGTGTATATGACTAAAGTAATATGTATTGTGGAAGCAGACAAATGCAATACATTAATGATTGTATTGACCTAATCTATCAATCAAACAAGGAATCACCCTTGCTGTGCCCCGTGGTAGCCATCTCCTCTTGTATACCATGAGAAGAAGCCCTGAACAGTAATCAGCCCCTTGAATGTCTTCACTCTCATAGCCTGCTGTTCTTCCAGCATATTTTATTCCTCTTGTTTTTTGTTTTTTTTTCAGAGACAGAGTTGCTCTGTGTAGCAGCTCTAGCTGTCCTGGAACTAGCTCTGCAGACTAGGCTGGCCTCGAACTCACAGTCATCTGCCTGCCTCTGCTGGCATTAAAGGCGTGCCTGCCCAGCTTGTCCAGCATGTTCTGACCTCTTCCATTGCTCTGCTTTACCTAAAGTTTCCTTGGTGCTTTTGTAAGTCTGTGGGAGACTTATTCTACTTCCTTGAATGCAAGGCCATGAACCTGGAAACACTCAATCAGATCTGGACTAGCAGTAAACAGTAGGTGTGGGGTGGGAAGTAATTTATGAGCCTTTCAGTTTTAACTTTTTAGTGAGCCGGGCTTAGATATTCTTTGTCTTGTATATTGAAGACTAACGGGGTTATTTCCCTTCCCACAGACCAGTTAAGACTGGATAATGCCTCAGCTGGTTAGATTCTGAGAAAGTAGATTCTCCCCAGGGCAAGCCTTGCTTATAGAAAACTGGAACTCTNGGTGTCATTTTAGAACTATGATTTTTCCCTCCCCTGGCAGAGGCACAGGGGATTTCCTTCAGAGCTCTACAATGAGACCCTGGTAGCCTTCTTGGGGTAAAACTCGTGTGAATTAATTCTCAAGTGTGTTAGCCTTGAGCCTCCAGTGATCCGTCCACTGTAGAGTGCTGCCTGAGATAGCGGCTCGTGCTGTGAGGCTGCTGTGGTTCTTCTTACACACTCCTCACCCTAGGTATCCTAGCAGCAGGTTGTTCATGACCTTAGTTCTCACGTCTAAGGAGAGTCATTGGTTTTATTTTTTTCCCGTCACTAGGATAGGTGTGGAGATGTCTGATATTGGTGGACATGGGGTTTGATGGTCATCCCAGAAGGACAGAGGGATTCTGAGTTCTTATGTCCCAGAACAAGGAACTGGACAGAGACATGGATAACTACCAAGGAAAGTACACTCTTAGATGAAGAAACACTTTCAAGCAAAAGAGAGGGTGGGGTAGAAAAGGTTTAGCGGCTCAGTGCCCCACTGTACAGAGGATTGATGGACTTAACACTTCCAAGCAAAAGAGAGGGTGGGGTAGAAAAGGTTTAGCGGCTCAGTGCCCCACTGTACAGAGGATTGATGGACTTAACACTTCCAAGCAAAAGAGAGGGTGGGGTAGAAAAGGTTTAGCGGCTCAGTGCCCCACTGTACAGAGGATTGATGGACTTAATGTCACATAGTTCAGGCCTTTTGGGTCATTAGAACTGTTTGTTATGTGTCTTCTTTCCCTCTGAATACTGTTAAGTTCTCTCTTACTCTCCCCGCCCCNACATTTCAGGTAGCCCAGGCTGGCCTAGAACACTATGGTAGGTAGGGATGATCTTGAACGTCAGATGTTCCCTCCTCCCTCTTCCAGGTGCTGGGATTTCAGGCATCTTTCACGATGCCTGCTTTAAGATTTTTTTTTTTAAACCTTTGGTTTAAAACAGTTTATAAAATTTCTAGATATGGTTGGTTTTCTGTTCATTTGTTCTACTTGGGATTCAACAAACTCTTGAAGAAGAAAGTAATTTTCATTCTTATTTTTACTATATTTGGGAATTTAAAAAATAATTATTTCTTCATTTTTTCCATTTTTCCTTTTGGTCCTCCAAATGCATGCACAGGCAGTTGCTNTGGTCTTTCAAGCTGCTGAGGAGCACTTATTATTATTTTTGTCTTATTTCTTTCTGTTCTTCATACCGAACCCTGATTTGATTAGTATTGTTTGCTAGCCCCTTCAGTTTGGTTGAACACGACAATTCCCAGGATTAATGTAATTTGGTTTCCAGCACTAAAATGACTTGTTTCTCTAGACCTTTCCCTCCTGCACCTATCCACCCGGCATTCTCTAACTCACCACTGTCTGGTTACTCCTAGCAACACCAACTGGAGGCCAAAAGGGAAACTTTTCGATTCCCCTTCTCATGTTTTCCCTGTTACTATGCCCGCCTGTAAGTGGGCATTGAGATTTCTGGTTTCTTGAACTAGAGATCTCCCCTCCACAGGTCTTTCCTGGAGTGAAACTTGCCCTGCTCTAAGAGTAACTTGTACCTGTTGATCTTTTCTCCTCCCCAACCTCACTCTTCTAAGTTCCCTTCTGTTCTTGCCCCCCACTTTCTATTTCCCTGCTGGTATTCCTTTTTCTGTGTAGTCATTCTGACATGTTCTCTTTAAGTCCTTGGAAATGTTTAAAACAGCTCTTTCGGGGAGTCATGTTTTCTAATTCCAATCTTGGGGTCATCTCAGGATAATTTTTTTCTGTATCTAATGTGACATTTTTCTGTTTCTTTGAATATTTACTATTTCTTTGTTACACACTAGGCATTTTGGACGAGACGTCACAAAATCTCTTTATCTTCTGATGAAGAGCATTAGGTTCATTTTTCAAGGCAGTTCAGTTATTGGCTGACCTGTGTGAACTCAGGGTGGCCTGGTTTTTATTAAGGGGTGTCTATTGGTTTTGCCCTCAGAATTACTAGAATGTCTTTAATTCAGAGACACACTTTAACTCTGAAATGTCCACTTCTGGAGTATCAATGAAAACTTAATTTATCAAAGCCCTTAGACATGAAAATGGTGAGGCGTCACAGCACTGTCTCCTGCTTAGGAGTACCCTAGATGTTTCTACTCAGCTTTGTTGTATCTATTGTTCATTGGTATGGGTTTTGTTTTGGGGGCCTTCTACTGGGTTCTTTGAAGTCTTCACAATTAAAGGTGTGAGAGGAGTTTTCATGTACATTGGGGGCTTCTTTCTACAGCTTCTCCTTTAGATTTCTAGTCTTTTCTTTCTCCCAGTGGTAAGGATGGAACCCAGGGCCTTGCTCAAACTAAGCACATGCTGTATACTGAGCCCCAGTCACAGTCCCTAGATCTCCTTTCCTTATGTCCTGCCNCTTTGAGGGCCTTGAATTCCTTTCCCACACACTTGAGATATTAAGAGTGCAGTTCAATGCAGGACAGCATGGTGCATGCAGTAGCAGAGGCAGGATTGTGAGTTCCAGGTCAGTTTGAACTATTGGACATTCTCAAAACAACAAGAACAAAAAAGTGGCAGGGCTGTCGCCAGTTCTCAGGATCCAGGCTTGTGTCTCTAGGTTCTTGGCCTCTTATTAAAGAATGAAATAAATACCTGCACAGATTGCATAGTAGCCAGGAAACCAACACAGAGTGATGGAACAGGCCAGAATATACTACAAGAAAGTAGCCACATGGTAAGATACTCAAAGGCGCTAGGTCAATGCCTTGGGCTCCTTTTATGGGGTTTAAAGGAAGGGGGNCTGGTTATGAAAGGTACAGGGGCACGGTTTGGGTGGATCTCTATTTTAAGTGATTGGATTCTATAATTTTCTACAGCATGTGCTGATTCCCATCGTGAATCTGATTTTAATCATACATGCCCAATTATGCATTGGCATGAGGTAGTAAATAGGGAATGTTCCCCACAAGTTTGCTTTGAGGACACAGTTTCCCTTATTGTGAAGGCACCCAAACCTAGTTCAGGTCAGACTGGCCTTTTTGGTCTTGTGCTTGGACATAATGAGAATATGATTGAATAAATCTGTCAAAGTGTGATAGTTTTCAAGGGGAGGAGAAACCCATTCCATCCTCAGAAGTAAGTGTACAGTAACCTGATGCAGACAAGAGGGCTAAGGTTGCTAGGTGCATTTTTTTTTTCCAGAAACAGGTGTGTGTATGTGGTACATTCAGGTAAAGGAGCTAACAGGGTAGCTGTATNATTAGACGAAGGCTGTGTGTAGCCCATACCAAGAGGAGTCCACATTACTAAACTATTCCCTCGGCTTGCCTGTCTCAATGCTCCGGGAATCCTAGTTTTAGAGCATCTCTTAGACTTGGGACTTTTCTTAGACAAAGCTACAGACCTGAGCTTCCCTGTTTCAGCTCTCTCTTTTCACCCAGTTATTCTCTCACGCCTCCAAATATCTTTCATCTTAAAAATTTTAGATTTTTTATGTGGTTTAATTCTTAGCTGTAGGAAGTTTATACTGCTATAACTACTCCATCNTCAGACATGCAACCTTTTTGTGTTTNTTTCCTACTAGTAAGGCTGGCTAGTGATGAGGTTTTTGCCAGGAGAAAAATTGGTTTGGCTGTGTGTACTGGAGTATGCAAGGCCTTAAAGGCCAGACAATGGCTATTTTACACGAGGAAGCACGCAATAGGGAAAGGGTCATGTCTGACTTATAGATAGCTTTTGTTTTTAAATATTAGAATGATGCTGACATTTATTATAATTCATGGAGAGACTTGACATGTATTTAAATGAATTGGCATGGTATTTCCATCATTTACATGAAGCAAATGTCAGAACAGAAGTAAGAGCCTCAATTTATCCTTGTAATTATACGTCCTTCCTCTCCCNTCTCTCTTACTGCTTTCTCCCCCACCCTTCCCCTCTTTTCTCCATTGTCTTTCTCCCTGACTACCAGCTTCTTCTTCTTTTTAAAGAGCTGAATAAAATTGTCTTATATTAATCGTAAAACAGGGAGAAACAGGATACTAAAATCAGGGCTATCAGTTGCTAAAAGTGCAACATAACAATTAAAAAAACATATAGAGGATTCTACAATTATAATAGGTAGTTCTATGCAAAACCTTGGGAAGGGGTTTTGGTTGAGGGTTGATGTAAGATTGTATTATATCATGGTATAAACTGTGGAAAAGTTTTACTTGGGGCAAAGACTAGAGAGAATAACTTAAAATGTTAATGACTATTTCACAACAGGGCTATGAAGGGTGGTTTGCAATAAATTTTTAAAATAAAGGGGATTAGACTCTGTTAAAATTTCTTTCTAGGGCAACTTCAATAGGGACAGACAGACTGTGCTCTAGGTCTTCTTTTGGGCATCAAGGATTGGACTCCTCACTCTGTCACACTTATGTGCTTATACTTGCTAGCATAGACATAAGATATGNCAGAAAGCATTTACTTAGGAACAACAGCGCTTGTTCCTTGTTCCATTTAAAATGGCAAAACCAGTAGCATAAAGGATGGAAGTACAACAAAACAAAACAAAGAACCAAGAACCAAAAACCCAAATAAACTCTGAAAGAGATTCATACTGTATGTAAGCTAAAATGTGAAAGCCTTGTTCAGCACAGAAATGTGCTTATTGGGACTCAAAGTTTTTGTTATTCAGCATATCTGCAAATAGCTGGGAGATGTGTTTCCACAAACACTGATTTGGGGGTGACACATAAGTTGTGGCAAGTAAGAATGTATGGACTCTGCANGTGAAGACCAACTGTATTAATTAATGGCTTAGAGACTGTGNATTCAAGCATATACCTGATTATGTGTTCTGTGTTCTGTTAGAGCAGTGGTTCTGAATCTGTGGATCAAGACCCCTTTGGCAAACCTCTATCTCCAAAAACATTTACATTATGGTTTATAAGAGTAACAAAATTACAGTTATGAACTAGCAACAAAATAATTTTATGGTTGGGGGTCACCACAACATGAGGAACTGTATTAAAGGGTCAGAGCATTAGGAAGGTTGAGAACCACTGGGTTAGAGGAGTGGAGCAGACAGAAGTGAGCATTTGTCAATCATCTACCCAATGCCATACATCCTGGTAGACACTTGCCTGTAATTTCTTTATTTTTACATTAATTCTTGAAGTTTTTATTAAAAAAGGAAACTCAGAATGAGTAAGTCAATTCACCAAATTTACATAGCCAACACGATGGAGCTCAAGCCCCGCTCTATAGAAAGGCCACCTTGGGATGGATGCTCATGATGGAACTCGAGCCCCTCTCTGTAGAAAGGCGACCTTGGGATGGATGCTCACGATGGAGCTCAAGTCCCACTCTATAGAAAAGCGACCTTGGGATGGATGCTCACGATGGAGCTCAAGCCCCGCTCTACATAAAAGCGACCTTGGGATGGATGCTCACGATGGAGCTCAAGCCCCGCTCTATAGAAAGGCGACCTTGGGATGGATGCTCATGATAGAACTCGAGCCCCGCTCTGTAGGAAGGTGACTTGGGATGGATGCTCATGTTGTTCCCATCTCTTCCCTTGCTAAGCTTTGGGTTGGGTGGAGAANGGAGGGATAGAAAAGGAAACATGAAATTAAACTAAGTTGTTAGGATCCGTGGTTGTGTGTGCTTTCAGAAGGAAGCCAAGGTGAAGCAGACTCCTGGTGCAGTCTGAAAAGGAGTTAGCCTTTTGTCTGAAGGGACTATCGTTAGGCATGGCTGAAAATGCAGAAAACCACAGCTTGTGTCCTGACTTCCTGCANCAGCCCAAGGATGGATGACTTAAGGCCATTTCTTTGTAAATTTCATTTNTAAAAATACTGCTTTTATATTTTTTCAATTTTATCTGTACACCCAGTGTCTTTTGATCATATTCCTCCCCGAAGCCTCCTCCTAACTCCTCTTGGTTTCACGCCCACAAATTTCATATCCTATTTTTTTTAAACCTANTTAGTTTAATCTGTGCTGTCCATATACTCANGGGTGTCAGAGTATGCACTAGAGCAAGGTCAACCTACCAGGGGCCATGGCCTTATAGAAAACTGAATCTTCCTTCCCTAGAAGCCATCACTTGCTGCCAATTGCTTCTCTGTTAGGGCGTGAGGCTCTTGAGTGAGCTCTCCTTGCTGGAATGTTGACTGGCTTAATCTTGTGTAGGCAGCCACAGTTGCTGGCTGTTCATGAGCACAGCTGTCCTATCATGTCAGGAAGATACTGTTTTGTCCCACTATTCCCCAAACTGTGGCCTCTACAATTTCCTCCTTTTCCAAGATGGTCCCTGAACCTCAAGGCTGTTTCTTTTCTTATTTTAAATTTATTTTTTACTTTAATATATGTGTATCATATTTATATCATTTCTTCCTTCTTCTTGCCCCTCCCACATCCCTGCAGCTCTCTCTCAAATTCATGGAATCTTCTTTTTAATTATTATTACCTATATTTATAATGAATATATCTATAAATCCGGGGTTGGGGATTTAGCTCAGTGGTAGAGCATTTGCCTAGCAAGCACAAGGCCCTGGGTTTGGTCCTCAGCTCCCTCCCCCAAAAATGTGTGTGTGTGTGTGTGTGTGTGTGTGTGTGTGTGTGTGTGTGTAAATCCAACCTGCTGAGTCCAACTTTGTGTTGCTGGTATGCGTATGTTTTTAGATCTGACCACTTGGTATTGAATAACCAGTTATGGGGTTCATCTCTGAGAAGGACTGGCTACCCCTCTCCCAGTAGGTATTAATTGTCTGTAGCTCTTCATCTAGGGTTGGGCCTTGTGAACTTTCCCAGTTCATAGCGTGCCATCTAGTGGTATCATTGTCCAGGTGTTGTTTAGAAAACCATANTGTTGACATTTCATGGCTGTAGCTTCTCTGTTCTGTAAAGAAGACACAGTCTTACAGCAGATGTGCTGGTTCTCTGGCTCCTACAGTCCTTCCACCCTTGCTNCTGCAATGTTCCCTGAGCCTTAGGTGTAAGGGTTTTGCTGTAGATGTATTGATTAGGGCTGGACACTCCAAGGTCAGTTGTTCCCTGCATTTCTGGTCAGCTGTGGCTTTCTGTAATGCCCTGTCTGCTGCAAAAAGAAGCTTCTTTGATAAGGGTAAGAGCTGCACTTACCTGGGGGTCTAGAGATACACGTTTAGAATGCATGTAGAGATTATTCTGGGTTGGGAAAGTGGCAGTAATAGATTCTCCTCTAGGTTTCATGACCTCACCAGCCTTGGTTTACACTATCAGACATGAATTCCCTCCTACTGAGTGGGCTTTAAGTCCAGTTAAACAGCAGTTGGTTACTGCTCATATAGAAGGGTCACTATTGCACCCTTAGGATTATCTAAGGCCACTTCTTTAAGGAGCTATGGAATAAGCTCATGCTATTTCTCCTGGGGGTGCCACACCCCTTTGAGTCCTTATCCTTTCTGAAGTTCCATGCAATGTTCAAGCCCACTGTCAATACAGGTCTGCAAGAAGATGGCTGTTTGCCCATTCCATGTTTCTATGAGTGTGAGTCTTATCTAAGACTAAATCATAAGGTTGCTAATAAGCATTACATTCTTTTTGTGTGTGTGGCCTTTATGATAGAGTGTCAAACAAAGAGCAGATTCTGCACTCATAAAACCAAGGTTGACTGCTTTAGTTTCCTGGTAGAGTTTTGTGAATGTGAAATAGGGTATGGTTTGAAAGTCACAGATTCTCAAAAATGAGGCCATTATCTTCTTTGCNACCTCCCATTAGACTGTTGTCTTTAGCACTCCCAAATGTGTGTGGATGTTTTTTCTGTCTCTTTGCCTTCTTTCATTGCTGGCATCTATTGTGTCTCCCTGAAGCATAAAGTCCCCTTGTCATCTGGTTCTGTCCTTGAACTGAACAAAATCCTCACAAGCAGGCCATGAGTTGAGTCACTCGCCTCTGTCTCCAGAGGAGTTGATCTCCCCTGACAAGGTTTTGTCTGGTTCTAGTGGCACAGTTAGTGACAGCCCAGGCATGTAGCAGCATGTGACCTGGCTCCGTGCTGAAAACTGTGTAGTCGTCAGAACTGTCACACAGTCAGAACAAGTTAATTCTATGCCAGCCGAAGGGCAAGCAGCAATAATACAGGGCCTCTGGAGAGGGTGCTCAGGCAGTGTCTGGAGCTACCCAGCTGCTCTACTCCATGGCAGAGTTGACAGGCAGCATGGGGTTCCAGGAACCTATGGAAAAGGCTTGGCAATTTTCTGTCAGATGGGTGGTGCTACTGGTCCTGTTAGCTGTAATCTGGGAACAGCTATTTCAGCAGGGACCATTTTTAGCTTAAAGAAAACCTGTCTCTTCACGGTAGAGACAGAAAACTGCTCTTGACCCTTCCCTGCTCTTGGTTCTTGTTTTTCTCTCCATAGCTAATGAGAATGATTATTGGTTAGATGCATATTTGTAGGTTTCCCTGGAGACAGAGGCTGACGGGCTATTGGTCTCATTAAAGAGTATTTTTGCACTGTGTTCTTAAAAAAACCCTCAGTTTCTGATACAAAGAGAGATGTCCGNAAAAAGTTCACAGTATGACTAGGAAGCAGCTAAGAAAAGCAGCACAAACATTGGGCTGATTTTCTAAAAAGTCTGGCAATNATGTTAAGTAAGATTTAATGAATTGTATGTGCTGTTCTCTAATGGCCATGGCTTCACCATGTTCTTTGCATGTCAAAATTCCAGTATCCTCTAACTTTTAGAAGAAAAGCCCCCTCTCAAATGAAGCACTCCCTACCTCCCCCGAGGAGACCTGGAGCTTTGAAAATATACACTGAATACTTTTGGTGTATTTATTGGACAATATGTGAATGTGGCCCCTTGTATTTTTGCCTTTTTCAATATACTGTGACTGAGGTTAAGAGCCATGTCTTATTGGTCATTTTGTCTGCAGTGTCGGAGATGTCTACTACAAGCCAGATGCTAAGTGGGTGGCTGAAGTCTGCATGAAGGATTTTTGCTGATGAGCTATGGCATGAGAAAAAAATTTGTGAGCAGATGAAGAGTGGGACTTAATCGGGAGAATGAAAAATGATTAATATTTTTGCAATAAGACGTAGGAATGTGATACCATGAACCCCTAAGAATACTATCAAGATGGAGGCCAGACATTTGAGAAGTGTTAGAGTCAATTTAAAAATTAAAAGGACATTTACAGGCTGTGCTCACCACAGTGATTGGGACAGATGGTGTGAGGTCACCACGTGGCATGGAGCCTGCNNGCTGCTCTGTGATCTCTGCCTGGGGTCATGCTCTACAGGGACCTACACAGTGGAGCGGAATATAAAATTAGAGGAGAGAACCTGGCCACTTTCAGTAGATTTAAGTCTCTGGGACCAAGCTCTACATAGTAAAGGTTTTGAAATTGCTGCTTGAGTGTGGACCCAGCTGTAAGAAAAGTGATAGTCTGTTGAGAATGCCATATCTTCTGAATTTCAACTTGATTCCTCCGTTTTTCCTGCTGCATTGTTGACTGTTTCCCACACGATTGAATGACCAAGGTCTTCTGTTTCTGGAGTGGCCTCTTCCCATGTGTTCTCTACGTAAGAGCCAAGGTGATGAGAATCTAGTCTTGTACTCCACCATCAAACCAATGCAACTACTTTCTCTCATATACGACATCCAAAGGAGGGTTGGAAGACAAAGGAGGGTAAGGGAAGATATGAATGAAATATGTAAAAGTGACATTGTATTGGTCAGAGATCTCTGAAGTATACAAACAACACACACACACACACACACACACACACACACACTACAATTTTTTTAGTGGAGATTTATTAGAATGGATTACAAGATATGGTTCTGGCAGTCAAACAATGATTGTTTCCCGTTGCAGAGGCTGAGAATCTGGTAGTTGCTGAGACATCGAACCTTCTGGTTTGAGCCCCATCTTGTGACCTGGCTGGTACCCACTTCTCCTGGCCTTGTCTGAAGGCTTGATTCTAGAAAGCCTCCTGTGAAGCCTCCTATCAGCCTGATTGGCTGCTTTTAACGTGGCTTTCTGACCCATACCACATTTGTCCATCATCACAAATCATTATATTTTAATCTATTTGTTTGCCCAGAATATAAGATAAGAATGGAAGAGAACCATGTTTATCTTTTTTTTAATGTCTTCTTTTTATTAGAAGCATTCATTGCGCACAGTGAGGGGTTTCATGTGGAAATTTCCTTTAAATGTACGATGATGCTTTGCTTGTATTCACAGCTCTGCCATTCCCTATTTCTAGTATCCAGGTTTCCTGTCCCTAGCACACATAGATTGTCTCTTGGACTGGCTTTATCCATACCTGTAGCTCTTCTTGGTGGATGTGCCATGTTCCTGGTAATTCTAATATCCTGAGGTCTCCAATACACCATAGGTCTCACTTTCACAGTTCCATACAACAGTGTCTTAGGGTCTCCTTAGAGGGAATCTGACCCTACTTCACTTTGTCTGGCCTCACCTTCTATTAGTGATCCCNTTCAATCTGGCATATTTCATACCTTCAAAACCAGGACCACCTGCAAGACATTGCCAAGATCTGCTGTCATTTTGGAATGGAGCCTGCCTACCCTGGACCACAGCTTCATTACATCTACGTGCTGACCCTGAGGAAATACTTTCTTTTTTTATGTAGTTGCTTTTGAGAAGCAGGGAACCCTCTGAGCTTAGACTTTTTTTCTTTAAATGAATTTGGATTTTTACTAGAGCTATCCTCCAAGGGTTTGGGCTTTTCTTTCATGATATCTCTTCTAGGGTCCTGGCACATCACAGGAGTTTTCTCTTTAGAGGTGTTGATATTATCTTTACCAATTATGGCTGCTTTCTCAGCACTAATCTGAATGTTACCCTGTCTTTAAATTCCTCTGCCAAACAAATTAGTCTGTTACCTTTGAATCAACTTCACTCAGCTTTTTGGGACACTGGCAGAATAAAGCTAGATTCTTGGTCAAAATATCACATAATATCCATTTTCAATGTCAGATAACATGTTCAAAAACCGTGTCTATATTCTGCTCAGACAGACAAACTCAGACAAGACTTCCACCCTTCTCACTATTGTACAGGTCTGACTCAAAAATTCCCTCACTGTCTACAGATATTCTACANATCAAGTTTTAGAGTATAGTTCTGTGATTTTGCTCTGTTTTCTTAGAGTGTGCAGTTTAGTGAGGACCTTTTTCCTCTAGGGCTGTCAAGCCCATGAACAAAATATATATATGTTTTATATATAATACATGTAATATATAACATATATTATACATATAATATATACATGTAATATGTATAATATATGTAATATAATATCTAGTTATATACAACATATAATGTATAATTACATGTGTAATATATATCATATTACGCATGCATCACATACACATATATATAATATGTAGGTGATGCATATATGTGACACACATATGTAATATATGTGCCATATATTATATATAATACCATACACGTATATCACATACACATATATATTACACACATACACACACACACATACACACACACATACACATGACTTCTTGCCACTGTTTTAGTAGAGAAGGTTTCCTGATGTCTCTTGTCACTCTCAAGGTGCAAGTGCTATGTGTAGATTTTGTTTCTATTTCTCTTTTGCTGCTCTTAAAAAACTTCTTTTTCACTGACAGTATAAGGCAGGTTTTCTAAGACTCTGTGACTTGCACTTGCAGTCCCCCGCACTCCCCATAGATAATTCCTCTGGGATAGATTGGGGTCTTTTTCTCCCGTTCTGCTCCCTATGGTGTTCCACTTTATTTTGCCATTAGAAGTAGAGATTTTCTGTCACTTGCCTCTGTGACAGCTGTCATCCAGCTATCTCAGCTGTTCCCCAGATATCCTAGCTGGCCATGCCTTTGTATCCCTGCCACCTACACAAGAGAACCGTGTTCATCTTATACTCCATTCTCTAGCAAAGTGTCACACACAAAAGGGAGGCACTTTACTTATTTTTTCCTTCATAATCTTTTTAGGTTAGAATGAAATTAATGGATCTTATCATGGCACTTTCACACATGAGCCACTCTACTTTGTTCTCAATCATCCCCTTTTCCTAGTGTCCTCCCCTGGACCTCAGCTCCTGTAGATGACTACTGTCCTTCCAATTACCCTCCGTTGCTGTCTTCCTACTACATACATTCCATAACAGTCTACATTTCATCTCCTCTGTGATCTTTTTCTTACCTATCAGCTCCTATATCCATATTCATGACCCACAAATAAAAGTACACACACACACACACACACACACACACACACACACACACCTGTTCAAATTTAGGTTCTTCATATGAGTAAAAATATGATACTTGTCTTTGTAAGTCTAGGTTATTATGCTTAACATAATGATTTCCATTAGTATCTATCTTTCCACAAATGTTACAGCTACAATAAAATTCCATTGTGTGTAAACTTTCCTCTTAGAACTGCTTTGGCTGCACCCCAAATGTTTCTGCTTTCATTCTCATTTGATAGTAGGAAAATTTTAATTTCCACTTTGATTTTTTTTCCAGTGACCCACTAGTCAGTCTTCATGCATACTTTATTTTTTTTGTAGTTTTTCTTGTTACTGATGTTTAGTTTTAATATTATTGATCTAAGTATATAAATTATTATGAATTCATGTAGTTATTAAGANGATTTATGGCCTAAAATGTGAACCATTTTAAAGGCGGTTCCATTGGCTACTGAGAAGATATGTTTCTTATCCACGGCATGTTCTGTAAATATTTGTATATTTGATCTGTGGTAAAGCTTAACTCTAGGATTTCTTTGTTGGCTTTTAGTTTGGGTCACTGATGTAGATATGAGAATGTGGCATTGAAATCAGCCACTATTACTGTATCAGGATTGTGTCCATTAGTGTTTCTTTTATAAAATTGAGAGCCCCAGTATTTGGCACATGAACATTTGCAATTGTTGTATCTTTTTGATGAATTGTTTCTACACACACAGTGACTTTATTTCTCTTGACTAGTTTTTGTTTGCAGTCTACTTTATCAGACACACAGTCTGTCAGTTTCCTTTGCTTGATAGACTGTTTCCACTCTTTGATTATCTCAGGGTAGCTTCCCCAGTGAGGTGTTTCTTGGAGACAAAAGAAAGTTGTTATCTATTTTTTTTCTTAATTTTTTTTTAGTTAAGAAATTTTTTTCTGTTCATTT